>LNAC01000052.1:1526791-1567877 GCA_002007465.1 Ailurus styani
CTACCCCCTCCTACCCCCTCCCTCTCCTGCCCTGATTGTCTCCCAGCCACTCTGTGCATCAAGGGATGGACCTCCACTGCCTTAAGCCCAAATGGGACCAATGGCAAGTGGAGATCACGGTCTTTGACATGAACTTGAGAGAGATGTGTTGGAGCCAGGAAGCCAACAGGACACCAAACTCACAAGTGTGGTCAATGTTTTGGGATGGATGTCCAGACCACAGTCTGTCCACCCCTACTCAGAACCCAGGAGGGACGGAGTCCCACAGAGCACCAAGGCCCCTTTCTCCATCCCACCCACCAGGGTCTTAGCATCCAGGCTCACTTAGCAGGTGGGGCCAGCCAAAACCCTCAAAGCTTCCAGAATCAGTAGCTGTTCCCACACTGTGGTAACACAACACAAACACCAATACGGCAAAAGAAAAAAGTCCTTTTTCTTGGATTCCTGCTGATACCCCAGATGTGAGCACACACACACGTGTGCGCGCGCACACACACATACACACAGACCATTTTTCTTTTTTTTTTTTCTTTCACAGAAAGAGAAAGGCCCCAAGCATTCCATTCCAAACCCTTTCCACAAGAAAGGTGTTCTGTGCTGTGCCCCAGTAGGTCTGTGTGACTGAGTTAAAATGCATTCTTTTTTTTTTATTAGATGAATTGCATCATTAAATTACATTATAAAAGCTAAAAATGCACCATTAATTTTCAAAAACAATAGTAAATACATCTCATTTCTAATACATGATTCTGCATTTAATTTTTGCCCGGGGCCTTGCCTTTTTTTTTCCCAGTCTCACTGTCTCCCTTTATGCAGACTATATAAATGGAACTAAATTGCCAAAGAAATTTTTGCCAAATGTCCGTAATGTGAAAATAAATGAATTTCTAATTGGCTGTTGCAAAAAAGAAAAATTACTTTTTGATCTCAGCTCAGCCAAGCAAAAATCTACCTAGCCTGAGTAATAAGATGCAAGCATATTGCAGGCAACGAGCAGAGAGACAAAAGGCCAGGAAAGTGGCTCTCGGAATGCAATCTCTTCTCTCTCCTCTGGCCTCTTCCCAGCCCCCCAGGAGCACTCGGCCTTCACAGGGACCCTGGGACCCGGTCAGAGTGCCACTCAATAGCAGGGTGTAGCCTCCTTGGCTCCTTCACTGGCTCTGCAACCCGGAGCAAGTTACTTGACCTCTCTTAACATCCAGTCCCCAATCATCATGTCTATCTTCCGTGGGCTGGTCTGGAGGTGTCATGGGCTGAATTGTGCACCACCCCCCACCAAATTCCTGTGCTAGAGCCCCAGCCCCCCAGTATCTCAGAATGTGATGGTGTTTGGAGATAGGGTCTCCAAAGAGGGGGTCAAGTTTACATGAGGACACTAGGGTGGGTCCGAAGCCAGTTGGACAGTGTCCTCAGAGGAAGACCAAGACAGACACAGAGGGAAGACGGCATGAACAGACCCAGAGAGAAGGCGACCATCTACACGCCAAGGAGAGAGACCCTTCCCTTACAGCCTCAGAGGGAACCAACTCTGCCAGCATCTTGATTTTGGACTCCAGACTGGGAGAGAATAAGTCTCTGTGATCGAAAGCGCTCCCTCCTCGGTCCTTCATGACAGAAGCCCCAGGAGACAACTCCCGGAGGTTCGAGTTGTCAGCAAATGTTGCAGACGCACAGAGGCAAGTGCAGCCTCTGGTCATCCCAGGGCCCTCCCAGCCCACTCCCAAAAGAAGGAAGTTCAAGAGCTTCTCCCTGAACACCTGGCTTTGCCTTTGTCCACAGGACCACACTGTCTCAGGAGCCGGACTGCCCTTGGCTGCTAAAGCCGCGCCTCTCAGGAGCGTCTCCCACCTCACAGCTGAGCCCCGCGCCTGACCCCACTGCTCCCCTCCTGGGGTCACATCCTCACTGGTAACAAGCCTGACGGCTAAGCCCCTTCGGGTTCAGGCTTTGGTGACCAGGCCCAGCTGCCTTCCTCTACCCACCCTCCAGCATCATACTGTGGTGGGACCAGCACTTGAGAAACTCATTTTTGGGCATGAGCCCTCTTTTCTCTCTCTTCCTTCCCTCTCCCCCCTCCTCCTTCCTTCCTTCCTCTTTTTCTTTCTGTGCACTTTGAGTCTGTACCCAGAGCCTTTTGTAGGTCCCCGAGCCTGGGATTTTCTAGTCCCTGCCCGTTGTCGCTCTGGTTTTTACAACAAGCTCAGAGCCATTGGAGAGAGGACCCTTGGCTGGGAGGGAAGAGGGCATCTCTTTCCAGGTGGCGAGAAGGAACTGGGGGTTCATCACAGCCACCAGCTGCCATAGACAACCACGGGGACAGCTGTGTCATTCACTGAGCAAGACCCTAGGCCCTGTGACACCCAACTTGGACACAGATGGGAATCCCCCATGAGAGGTGGTCACAGGGCTTCGGGGATGTCTGTGAGCCCAGACCAGGAGGACACCCGCTGAGGTGGCCGCACAGAGAGGAGATCTGAGGAACCGCTCCCTGGATTTTGGTAGGACCCCAGAAGGGCAGGGCCTGGGTTCTGACTGAGACTGAATTTCCTGCCGGTTCGGAGGGCCACGGGGTAGGGATTAGAGTCAGAACTCATTGATTTAAAGAAAAGATTTAACTGGTTATTTTCTCCTCATCTGAGTTTCTGCCATGAGCTTCAAAACAGCACACCCCTCTAGGGCCATACCCCTACCTCCTCTGCATTCCCTGAACACACTGTCGGTTCTTCCACTCTGCAGAGAAGTTCTCTCTGCCTGCAACATATCCTTTCACCTTGTTCCGCTTGAAGAACTCCTATTCACCCATGAAGCCCCATCTCCCGTGCCCTCTCTTCTGTGAATGCTTCTCTAGCTGCCCCAGGCTGGGCCACCCACTCTCCAAATTTCCCAAGGAACTTCTAGAAGGTAAGTTCGAGTTGTCAGCAAATGTTGAGTTCAAGTTCAAGTTATTCTGCCTTTCCAGTAAGAATTCGAGGATCAGCAACACTCCCCACTTCCACTCCCTTATCTTTCCCTTCTCCACCTTCCCAGGCACAATCATAAAATCCAACCTATTTATACTTTAAGGGGGAAAAAAAAAAGATAGGCAAGCTGGACACTGCTATCATATCGCTTCACAGAGGAGGAAACCGAGGGTCAGAGAGGTGAAAGGACTTGGCCAGGGTGGCACGGCTGGGAGGTGGCAAGCTCGGATTCAGACCCAGGCCATCTGGCCCCAGAGCCACACCTGAGAACACTTTCTCTGCCCCCATCACGTGTGTGTTCGGACAGATCACTCCAAGCATTTTCCCCTGGGCATCCAGGGAGCCCCCTGGGACCTCACCTGTAAGGAGAGCAGGGGACCAGACAGCGCCTGAACAGGCAGAGGCCATCAGAACAGCGCCTGTTCTCAGCCACAAGTCTGGGGTCCAAACTCCCCTCCAAGGAAGCCCCACCCCCAGGAGGGGCCAGGATCACAGGATTCAGAGGGAGTCTAGCAGAAGCAATCATGCAGGCAGTGGCTGGGGTGTAGGCTCAGAGTTCCCAGGGGCGACTCTGACCAGGGCTGGGCTGGAGAGCGGGAAGAGATCTGTAAGCAGAAGACAGGGCACTAGGCATGGGCCAAGGGGAGGCAGGGGCTCCAGGCAGGAGGTCAGTGCATGATGGACACGATCCCTCCATGTCCACAGACCCCTTCCAGCCAGGATGGGCTTGAGGCAGAGTCTAGAAAGGCCAAGTCCCTACCAGACATCTCAGGAACATTACACCCTCATCCCCGCATGGAGGGCTCCAAAGGAAGAACAAGTGGGCTTTGCACAGTGAACTTCCATGTACGAGAATTTTGGATTCCTTCAGAGGGGCCTCTTAGCCAGCTCTGAGGGATCAAAGAGGAGCAGAGCGGAGAAGCAGAAAGAGACCGATGCTCCTCAGCCCCATCCCACCCTGCAGGGCCCAGCTTCCTGCAGCATTGCCTTCAGTCCTAGGAGCTCTGCTGTGAGTCTCTGTCACTTGCAATCACCGAGTTCTGCCCAGCACTCCACACTTGAGTTTCATAAAGTCCTGCTCTTGCCCTTGGCCTCCTGGCAACTCCCCATTCCTCAAGCTGACTTGAGGGGCCCATTACTTGCAACACAAGAGCTGTGGGTCAGACAGATCCCAGATGACCCCTTCCTTGGAGCTCTGGCCCTCGGCCCTAAAAGAGGCTGTCCTGAGGACACTGACCTTGAGGACCCCAGAACGACTCCAGACTTTGAGCCACCAACCAGGCAGTTTGTAAAAATCATCTTTTTGCTTTAGTGTGCATATTAATTACCTTGAAACAGGTGCAAAATCAACCTCGTTTATTATTTCTTTGAGCCCATAATGGCAGTTGCTGCGAATAAATCCCGTTAACCCAGGGAAAGGATTTATGGCCCCAAATTTACACCAGCCGTTTAATCATAGCACCTTTGCGCAGACAGACTTTCTCGAGAACAATTTGCCCCACAATTTGTCAGTGGGAAAATGGCCTCATATAAACGTTTGGAGGAAATAAATGCTAATCCAAAGCTCAGTCTTTCATTCTCCTAATTGCCCAGGGAATATAAAGGAGACAAACTTATTTACTCACAGCAGGAAGTGAGCTGTAATAAAGCATCACCATTGTGGGCTGAAATCAGTCCCTGACAGGGAGGGGAGGGGGCCTAGGGAATTACTGGNGGGGGGGGGGCGAGGATGGGTGGGTGAGGCCACTGGGCAGTGAGACGGCCCAGTGCCTCAAAGCCTCCCCTGCATTTTAAAGAGGTAAACCTCTTAGAATTGAGTCGATTGGAGGCAAATCAATGGCTGAGCTGACATATCAGTCCCTCCCTCAACCCACCCTGGGCCTCCCTAACCCCCATGTTGGCTGTAGGAAGGGTTCTAGAGAAAAAGGGTAGGTTAGGGCCCCAGAGCTACCCTGGGGCAAAGAGAAGGTAGAAGAGGGTAAGACCACCAGGCACTTATGAGCAGACACTGTGGTGAAGGAGACCCCGGATAGCTTGTTGGGGGAGAAAGGATCTACCTCAGTCTTCCCAGGATACTCAATGGCTCTTATGGGCTGTCCCTCTCTGCTCTCTCTCTCCCCTGCAGGAGCTAAGGGCCCCTGTTTAAGGGTGAGAAAGACTCTCTCTCAACCCATAGCTAGGACTGCTGACAAGTCCTCCTATAACATAGGATGTGAACCACATATTCCTACAGGGTGCCATTCTCATGGACTAGTGTGAATGATGCCATCTGGAGTTGTGCAGTATACAACCTGAGCAACTGTTCAGATACTGTCTTGGGACCAAAATATTTAAGGAATATCTCATCTGTTCTCCTCTCCATCCCCTCCTGTCTTTCCCTGGGCATGAAGCTACCTTCCCAAAGGGGCTGAAGACATGAATGCCAGGGTCCCACCTCCAAACTTATACTCCTCCTATCTAGCCTCTAGACTTCTCTCCTTTGTCCTGACCCCATCCCCCTGCCCAACTCTGATTCAATCATATTGTTGCTAATCATCCCCAGAATGGCAGAGAGTGACTGGATTTGAATTCAACACAGCCATTAACCAGCTGTGTGGCCATGGGCCATTTACTCAACCTTTCTGAGCTTCCATTTCCCCCACTGTAAAAAAAAGAATTATGGTATCACCCAGGGTTGCTGTGAGATTAGAGATAACGAATGTAAAGTGTCCTAGCATGTCACAATGTTCAGTGGATGGTCATTACTCTGTAGGCAAGGATGAGGGGTCCCAGGGGACCTCTCCACACTCTGCATCAGCAAGGAAGGTGAAATTCCTAGAGGACAGAAGGACAGACTCACAAGAAACAAGACAGCCCACAGCAAAGGTCAATGAAAGGGTGGAATGAAGATCTTGGTTGCTCAGAACAGCAGTGCTCTGGCCCAGGGGAGAAGCCACACCTTCTGAGACATCACAAAAGATCCCTGGGCAGTGATGAGCCAGGACCAGGATGGGGAGAGTTAGCTCTCGGGCACCAAGAACAGTTTCACAAAGCTCAGACATGGCCAGGGTTGGGTGATGGGAGGCTACCTCCCTCAAGAACCTACTAGGCGCCAAGTACTTCACTGCTTCTCATGACAACTGTCAGCATGGCCATGTGTTTTTTTTCTGTCTTTCCCATGAGACAATCATCACCATAAGACCTTAGACTTTGTCTGTCTTGTTCATCACTATATCCCTAATACTTAGAAAAGTGCACAACCTAAGACTTACAGTAGGTCTTTGATAAACATTTGCTAAATGAATGAACCAACCCTCTGGGGTAGGGTGTCTTTATTACCATTTCACAGGAATGGCTCAGAGAGGTTAACTGACTTGCCTAAAGTCACACAGCTCCAGAGGGAAGAGAAAAGGGAAATCCCTTATAAGCACCTGTACTGTACCAGCCATTGCCTAGGGTGCTGTTCCTACATCACCCCATTTGCTCTTCACAGCAGCCTCAGGAGGAAGACACTCTTGTCCCGATTTCATAAAAAGCAAACTCTGCAGAGAGGTTTTAAGTGGCCAGCCCAAGGTTGCACAACCAGCCCTGGGGTCTTGTGAAAAGCCAACCCCCATTATTCTGTTTCACTTCTCATTACTCTGGCTCCCCATAAAAACTGCTCGGGACAACACAATGCGACGTTTTAGTGACAGGAGGGCAAGAAGCTCCCGAGGAAGTGGGAGGCCAGGGCTGGGGCTGAAGCCGTGCCAGTGATGGATGGCAGACGCCAGGAGCACAGCGAGCACTCCTGCGTGAGCAAGAGTGATCTTCCTGCTGCAGAGGGGAGGACGGACGCTCGGGAGAGGGAACTGCCAGCCGGGTGGCAGGAAGTGCAGGTGACAGTACCCGGGGTCACAGAAAAATCGCTCCAAGACCAGGAGCATCTCCAAGAGATGCTGTGCCTTCCACTAACCACAGGCCAGGGAGAAAAACGTCTTATCCTGGGTCCAATTCTGGACTGGGTTATTGAATAATTTTTTTCCTTAGCTTTTAACTTCTTAAAGTACACAATTAATGTATGGAGACACTCTCACTATTTCAAAAAAACAAAAGCAGAGAGAAGTAAGAGTAAAAAGATGAAGCTCCCTCTCGCTCCAGCCCCACCCGCCCACAACCTCACCCCTCCCCAGAGTTAAACACTTCTTTTCCACTTGGTGTGTTTCTTACCAGACGTTTCTCTCTCTTTTGTTCTAATGATATTACACACGAGTGCATGTGTGGGCACACACACACGCATCTATGCAGCCACAAGAAAAGATATGGTTTGTTTCGTGTGCTTATAGTTTGACACAGATGAAATCTTACTTCAAGCTGCCATTCAGCAAACTTGCTTTCATAACCCGACAGTATGCCTGGGAGAGATTTCTCTCCATCCTGATGGAAGAGATCCTTCCCACTCCTTCAGCCGCTATCAGGCACTCCACAGTGTGAATGTACCATTGCTGATTTAGCCCACCTCCTCATGACAGCACTATGGATTGTCTCTAATATTTTACTACACCCTAGAATTTGACAGCATCATTTCCACCACCTTCTGTGAGTCCAAGCGGGTCATGAGGCCAGCAGAGATTCACAGCTTAGACGGACTGTATGGGAAAACAGACTCCGCTTCTTCATAAGAGGGACAACCCAATAGTGTGTCCATGATCTTCAATTTATCAATAGTCTGCTCCCTGCCACAATGACTTCCATTCCTCCTACATTCAAATATGCTCATTCTTTCTTCCAAAAAATGTCATCCCCCTACGGCTTCACACTCAGGCTCAGTGTCCAGGATCTCACCGGCTTGTCTGAGTCAACGCAGGCTGTATAACAAAGTACCATAGCAACAGCAACCATTTAAGCAACAGAGACTTGTTCTCTCATAGTTCTAGAGGCTGGAATTCTGAGATCAGGGCACCAGACCCATTGGGTTATGGGGAGGGCTCTCTTCCTGGCTTACGGACAGCCACCTCCTTGCTGTGTCCTCACATGGCCTGAGCTTAGGGCACACACGTGGACAGAAGGAGGGATTTTTTTCCCTCTTCCTCTTCCTAGGAGGTTCAATCCTACCGGATTAGGGGTCCACCTTCATGACTTTCCTTCACCTTAATTATCTCCTATAGGCTCCATCTCAAAGTACAGTCACAGTGGTGGATGGGGCTCCCCCATATGAATCTGGGGAGGCAGGATTCAATCCACAGAACTTCTGAACCAGAGCGACGGGTATTCATCAACAAAGGTATAAAGCAAGGAGGTGACAGTTGGCTCTACACTGCCCTTGCCTCACCTAGAACTTGGATTCCAAATTTTAAGAGATACCTGGCCAGACCTGAGTATACTAAGGACATGACCATACAGTGAGAGGACAGAAAATGTCATCCACGGAGGATCAAATAGCAGGGACTGGTTGGGAGCAGTTCAACCGGAAGAGGAGAAAACCAAGGGGATAAGATCCCATTACTCTGGACCTTAGCGGCTTTTTGTGGAACTAGTGAGTTAGGTATTTTGCTTTAAGCTAGAATGCACACAGGCTAGGCTCTGTGCTTTGTAACTGTATCTTTTTATTCAATCCCTACAGTGAGTTGTCTATCAGGGTTCTGCAGAGAAACAGAGCCAGTAGGACACGTATATATATGGAGATTTATTTGAAGGAACTGGCTTACACAATTACGGAGACGGAGAAATCCCACAATCCACAATCTGTAAGCTGGGACAGCGGCATAATTCAATCCAAGTCTGAAGGCCTGAGGTCCGGGGCGCTGATGGTGTGAACCCCAGTCCAAGGCCAGGAGAAAATGGCTGGAAGAAAAGAGGTAAACTCCTTCCTCTACCTGTTGTTCTATTCAGGCCCTCGATGGATTGGATGATGCCCCCTACGTTGGGGAGGGCCCTCTGCTTCACTCAGTCCACCCGGTCCAGTGCAAACCTCATCCAGAAACACTCCCACAGACATACCCAGAAGGCATGTTTAACCCGGGCCCTGGGGACCGATCAAGTCAACATGAAATTCACCCCCACACAAGCCCAGGAGGTTGAAACTCTGTCCTTTTTTCATTTTAACGGTAAAAAGACTGAGGCACAATGACTTTTTTGTTTGGGTCCCCCCCCCCCACCAAGGAGACAGTAAAAAACAGTATCCAAGTACAAGTGACTGATGTGGGGGGTGATCCGTAGAAACACCAGGGCTGAGGGAGGAGGTGAAGAAGAGAAGGAAAGGAAAGCAGGAAAGAGAATTACCCAGCAGGTCACAGTGTGGGGGAGTCACTCTCAACACACCAGAGAGACACATCTGACCGACACTGGGGGGTGGAGGGCAGGGAGCCGGGAGACTGGTCTTCCAGCCACCTGCCATCAACCGAGAGCTGTTCCGGAACATTAAATGTCTGCTACCTTTTTTTTTTTTTTTTGAGATTTTTATCTATTTATTAATTTTGAGAGAGAGAGAGAGAGCAAGGGGAGGGGCAGAGGGAGAGGAAGAGAATCTCAAGCAGGCTCCCCACCAAGCATGTAGGCTGATGCACGGCTTGATCTCATGACCCCGAGATCATTTGCCCCAAAACCAAGAGTCACACGCTTAACTGTCTAAGCCACCCAGGCACCCCGAGGGTCCGCTCCTTCTGACTCCCCCTGCACCCTGAACACCTCCAGGCCAGAAAAATGCCCATAGGCCGTGTCAGGTGTTTGCAGAAAGCAGTCTTTGACCTATAAAGTTGAGTACGACTAGGAGAGTGGCTGACAGTGTCTCCTGCACTCAAAGAAGTGGCTTGCACGCATCTATGAGCTACAGGCATCTATGTGGGACTGAGAAGGATTTGAATCTGGCTCTGCCCACCGCCAAAGCCCTCCCTCTGGACCATGCTGCTGGGATATGGAGGTTTCTAATCTGGGGAGGAGGAGGGATGGGAGCCACCAGGACCGTGGCTCGAGGAGTAAGGTCAGAGCATCTCCTTCAGAGCTACCCGGGGGAGCAGAGGAGGTCGGCTTTCCAGGGGGGACCCACGGTGAGGGGCAGAGACTTGGGTTGAACAGACAGAAGGACGACCCCGGGCTCCGGGTCTGGGGCGGATGCTGGTCATTGCCAGGACCCAGGCAGATGCACCTGTCCCGTGTCATCCACACAGAGGTTCTGAAGAGGGACAGTCGCCCTCCTCTTGCAGGTGGGGACACTGAAGCTCAGTGAGGCGGCCCAGACTCACGAAGTCGGCAAGAGTGTGAACGCTTTGTGTCGTACCGGGAGGAGATGTGTGTGGGGCCCCTCTGGAGAGCCTGTGTGAGCCCTGGGAACAGAAGCGACGACTCCCTGCCCTCGTGGGGTCCACCGTCCCGGGAGCAAGACCGACCACAGCAAGAAAATAAATGGCATTTCCGACGGTGACCGGTACTACATAGTAGTAAGACGGGCTAAGGGTGACAGTGTGTGGCAGGGCACAGGCCCGTTGCCGTTGGATGGGGAATGCCCAGGGCAGGCCTGACCCCCGGCCCGCAGGAAGCCAGAGCGCCGAGCAGGGACCTGGGAGAGGGCGGTCCAGCTGGGGGTACAGCCCGGGCAGAGGCCGAGAGGCATTTGAGGAAGAATAAGCAAGTCAGCTGGCTAGAGTGGGGCGTGAGCGGGGGCACTGGTGGGGGGCACGGGCAGAGAGGAGACAGGGGAAGTAAGAAGGATCACGAGGGTCCCAAAGGAAAATCTTGCAGCAACCTGACTTACCCTGAAGAAGCCAGGTGAGGGCATGATCTGACTGCCAGCTGCGCAGGCCTCCCCTGCATTTTCCACCCTGTGGGGAGGGTCCTCTTGCCCAGGGTTCAGGGGAGCGGGGCCAGGACAAGAAAGAACGCCCACCTCCTTCCCCAGCCCCCTGCGGCTCTCTCTCCACCCTCCAGCCCATCGGCCACCCTCCCTTCTCCTCCTCCCCGGAGCCACTCACTTCCCAAGACAAATGGCAGCTTCTTCCTGCCCATCCATCACTGCTCTCGGGCCCCTCCATTAGCGGCCGCTCCCCCGTCCTGCCCCCAGCCCCACCGTCCTTGCTCAGGGACGGGGTCCATTGATCAGAGGCCCAGCTGCCGCTTGTCACATCACGGCAGCCCTGACAGCAGGAGACAGAGCTGTTGCTGGCTGGGCAGTGGGGGGGGGGGGGGCGTGCTAAGGCCAGGGCCCAGAGGGAAGGGGCGGGCTGGAGGCTCAGGGTAAGCCCTCCCCAGCCAGATGCTGTTCCTCGGAGTCTGCCAGGGCAAAGTGCAAAGTGCATTCCTAGGGAACGACTTGCAGGGGTGCACATGCCCCCTTCCACCTCTGGGTCTGCCCCCGCCTGGGTGTGCAAGCCGGGAGGGAACCCAACAACACCTGACAAGAGCCCTCCTGTCCCAAATCTAGCTCTTCCCAGACTTCTCCATCGGCCTTAAAGGCCCAGCCCAGACCTGAACACGGTACACTCCCCCAACCTCTCCTTCGGATTCCCGCCGGAAGCCCCCTGGACCCCGCAGGTCCCCTCACCAGCCACCTGGGTCACCCTGCTAGGTGACCAAGGACAGTGACCTATAGGGACCTCTTGCCCTCTGGCTTCTGGCTGGATTCAGGCTACAGGGGGCACTGGCAGGAGAGAGGCTGGGGTATTTATGCCCCGGCCCCCGCCCTGCAGGTAAACACGGGTCCTCCCCCGGCCCCAGCTCTGCCAAGGAGCCCTCTCCGGCTAGTCCCCGGGGCAACCACCCCCTTCACCCCCTCCCCTGCAGGTGGCAAAGTCTCCCCAGCACTGCCAGGCTGGGGGTGGGCACCGCACGGTCCCGTGGCTCCCTCAGTCTGTCTGCCTGCGTGAGAATGGCCCCTTAATTATACAGTTCTCAGTTTGAAAATGCGTTAGGTTCCTGAGTTCCTACTCGGATGTGATTCACACACCTGCCCTTCACTCTCCCCTAACCCAAGTTTTGGGTACATCGTGGACACTCCCCTCCCTCACCTTCCACCATAGCTCCACCACTTTTCTCCCCACGCCTCCATCATCCACCTGTCCCCCTTCTCAAGGCCACCCCCCAAGTTCCAGCATCCCTCCCGTGTCCCCATGCAGCCCCCACACTCCACTATCACCCCACCTGTGTCAGCCCTCTGCTCCCACACTGCCTGACTCCCCATCACCCATACGGCAGGTGTCCCTTGTCACCCCCACGGGGAGACCTTCTCCATGGGGCCCACATCCCTCCACCCTCGTCTCCAGCACCTCCTCTTTTTGCCCCCGTGTTCTCCTGCTTCGGGGCCTTTGCTCGTGCTGTGCCCTCCACTTGGAACACATTCCCACCTTTCCGTATGTGTAAAAGTGTACCTGCTCTCATTAGAAAATGAGCTGCTAAGGAAGAAGAGACTTTGCCGGGGGAGGAGAGGAAGGTTCCCTTGGGAATGCAAGGGGACTGCTGCCGGGGAAGGCAGTGGGGCCCTCCCTCGCCCAGACCACTGCGGGCTCCTGCACCTGCATCCACACCGGTGAGGCCACACCTGGGCCAGGGCGACCCCCCCAGGCTCCCCAGCCTCCCAGCTCCTCCCTCCCAGAGCTGTTCCTTGAGCAAACTACAACAGCCACTGCCTTTCCCTTCCCATCCTACGTCCCTCAGCGTCAGTTCCACTGCCGGACCCAGGCCCCGCGCATCTCTCCAGTCTCACCTTCCACATGGTCGAGTCCGTGGGACCAACGGGTCATGCCCCCTGGGAGCCCACACCCTCCTCCCAGACCACGTTCCAGCTATCTGCACCCCAGAATTCTCTGCCCAAGTGGTTTCAAGGTCACTTCCAGGGTCTACACGAGCCTCTCTCCCAGGTCCATGCGCAAGACAGACATGCCGCTACTCTGGGGGGTGGTCCCAGAGCAGCAGTCTGGGGGTGTAGACGGAGGTCGGATGTGGGGCTGGGGCATCCATACGCATGCAAACATTCTTCACTGTGCAGTGTTTGTACTCTTGCCCCAGGCCCTACGGGGTGAGCCTGCCCAGGGTCACAGGTTGGGGCCAGCCTCCCCCTGGCCCCCCAAAACCGCTCCACCTCCATGCAAAAGTCCCCCCCACCCTTGTGGTCCCTCACCCGTCTCTGTCAGTGGGGCCAGCTGAGGACTTGGCAGAGCCCGGTGCCAAATGAAAATGTGGGACCCCTTGTTCAAAAAGCAAGAAAAATGTGCCACTGAAAGTACTAAACTATAAACTTTTTCCTTGCTTCCATGGGCTCTCTCTCTGTCTCCGCCTGTCGTGGTGTTGGGATTCGCTATTCAATGTTGTATTCCTGCAGGCACAGGGAGCCTGGCTAGGCACAGGCGGACCCTCATGCACACAGGCACAGCCCACCAGCCACCGGGGGCATTGTTCTACCAGCTGCTGGACCCAGGCACAGGCCCTGCTGCAGTGGGGAGGTCAGTCTCCCCTTCCTACAGGCCTGCTGCCTTAGCCCATGCTGTTAGCGGGTATTATTATCATTATTATTACTGTTCTTGTCTGCTGTAGCTCAGCGGTTTCCAACCAGGGGCGGTTCAGTCCCTCAAGGGACCTTTGGCAAAGTGTGGAGACATTTTTGGTTGTCACACCTGCAGGGAAGGGTGCTACCTAGGGAATAGAGGTCATGGATGTTGCTTAACAGCCTAGTTTGCAAAAGATACCCCCCACCCAACAAATAATCATTAGGCCTAGAATGTCATTGGGGCAGAGGTTAAAAAACTCTGCAAGAGTTCAGATTATTTAAACCTATTTAAAACAGCCCATCTACCAAAAGAAGCTTCCCGCTCCCACTTCTACAACTCCAGTTTCTACCACGAGGTGGCGCTTGAGCTAGCACATCTCTATTCGGGTGGATAATTCTGAGCCTAAATTAACAAATTATTCTCCGTTACGCTTTTCTATCAAAAGCCATACCTGTAAAATAGAAAACCCTACTTAAAAATCTACATGGAGCTTTCTATTCATACAGCATATCACACAGCACACCCACCCACAACCTCTCCTTTGTTCCTCAAAACATTTCCACTGCGCAGGAATTAGCAGTCCCATTTTACAGAGGAGGAAACTGAGGCTTACAGAAGCAGTTCTCGTCTCAAACCAAGTGCTTCCTTAATGGTGGCTGGCCGGGGCCTTCTTGGCCTTGGAGTTCTGGTTCCATTTGATTTGACGCCCCAACAAATTCTAGAATCCAGAAACATCCCGGCCTTTGGGGGATCCCCCAGAGCTGACCCACCCTGGCTTTTCCCTGCCTTTGTGCCCTGCACTCATCCACCAGGGCTGCTGGAGACTCATCATCTGAACCTGGTGGCCCCCAAATGTGTCTACAAGTGGAATACCCAGGGAAGCCTCAGAAAGTTCCGGCACCTGTGTCCCATGCCAAGATTGTGAGTTCCCCTGGAGTGTCTCAAAGATCCCCGAGGGATTCCAATGCACAGGTAAGCCTGGGAAACACTGCCTTCACTGGCAGCCTTTGAAATAAATGTCCTTCTTTTCAAGCACTTCACTACTTTATTATTTTTTCTCAACAGGTGAGGGGAAGGAGCAGGAGGTCTTCCTCGATCTCAGGGACCCACACGCTCATGCCTGTTTCCGTGGGCAGGCGGCAGGTCCGTCTCTGCCTCATCTTGCAGAAGTGCTCACCCCACCCAGACCCAGGCTCCATCACAGACAGGCTTGTCGAGGAAGTTTCTTTTTCCACAAAAACGCAGTGCTCTTTCCAAAAAGAATTCTGACAAATCAAATTTCTTCATTTTGTCACAATTATTTATAAAGTAAATTACTGTGCACAACAGAAGTTCTCAAACTTGGCTGCACATGAGCATCACCTGGTTTTCAGAAGACCCCGATGCCAGACCAACCCAGCAGAATCTCTAAGGATGGTCAAAGCCACTCCAGGTGATTCCGTGGAAGACCACATTCAAGAACCAGTGGCGGAGACCTGGCTGTTATTAAGTGCGGCCTCTGGGCTAACAGCATCAGCATCACCCAGGAGCTGCTTAGAAAAGCCACATTTTGGGCTGCACCCCAGACCTACTGCATCTGAACTTGCGTTTTAACAAGGTGATTCCTGTGCACATCAGAGGTCCAAAAGCATCACCGTAGGACCAAAAATCAGTCAAAGCTCACTCCTGGCACAACCTGCCCGCTTGGCCACAGCCAGCCAGCCACCCACGGCCTCTGACAGTTCAAGTCCTCCACCTGTCGTCCTCACGCTCTGAGCCCCTCCTGGAAATGTGCCGTCTGGGGACCGCTCTTTCTGGGGAGCTCAGAGGAGGGGAGGCATGCATTCCAAAAGCCATAGCATTTTCCAACCACTTTATCTCAATCATTTATTCTCGCTCAGTTTGTCTAGAAATTTTTATCGATTGTCTTCGATGTACTAAGTGCTATGTTAGTTGCTGGACGTGCCACAGAGATACGCAGGTCCTCGAGGCGCTTACTTTCCCACAGACATTCAGGCAAGACGCAGGTGAGCGATCAAATCAAATGTTTAAAAATCACAGGTTCTGGGACGCCTGGGTGGCTCAGTTGGTTAAGCATCTGCCTTCGGCTTGGGTCATGATCCCAGGGTCCTGGGATCGAGTCCTACATCAGGCTCCCTGCTCAGTGGCTCTTCTCCCTCTCCCTGCTGCTCCGCCTGCTTGTGCTCTCCTGTTCTCTATCAAATAAATAAATAAAATCTTAAAAATAAAATAAAAAGGGCAGATTCCGAGGAGTGCTGAAGAGGAAAGGAGACTGGGAGAAAGAATAAAATGGGGAAGCTCTCTTTACCACTCTTCGGTTTGGCCCAATTCAAACTGATTTTTGCTCAAATAAACTCTTTAAAAAAATTTTTTTAAAGGAATAAAAGGGGCACTCACAGCCCCTGACACAGTGGCCAGCGGGGGCCACTCGGAGGTGAGTGATGGGACCACAAAGCCCGCTGGGAGCAGCAACCAGGCTATGGAGCACAGGGCAGGAGCACTGGAGGCAGAGGGGCCCCCAGAGACAAGGGTGGGGCGTTCTGGAAACATGAACGAGGCCAGTAAGGCTGACCCAGAGGGGTCCAGGAGGCGGGGGACGAGGAGATTGGACAGCCAGGCAAGGAGCAAGGACTGGAAGGAGTGAAGATTTTACCATAAATGCAAATGGAAGCCGCTGCAGGCTTCTGAACTTGGGGGAGTGCGGGGATTTCAGCAATGTCTCAGAAAGCTCCTTTTGGCTGCTGGGGAGAGAGCTGGCTGGGCTGGAGGCAACCAAGATCGGGGGGACCAGTGACGGGCTTTGAAGCCAGATCACCTGGGCGCAGGTAGCCTTCTGGCGCCGGATGCCACCATGTGCACACGCGAGGCCCAGCAGCGTGGGGGACAAAAAGGAAAGCTTGCTCACGTTTTCATAGGCTTCACGGGATATCTGCTACGCTTCTAAATGCAACATTAAACAAATAAAATTGAAAGGGCTGACTCTTTGGAGGCTGTTTCCTACTGGAGACAGACTGCCAGAACTGTCTTTCTTTCTTGACGTTGGGAGGGTCTTGAGAATGTCTAGAGGCTGATGGGGAGGATCCCAGAGAATCTTCAATAAATCCAGAGGCATGAGAAAAGCTAGCATATCATCAGGACTTTTTTTTAAAGATTTTATTTATTTATTTGTTTATTTATTATTTATTTGACAGAGAGAGGGAGCATAAGCAGGGGGAGAAGCAGAGGGAGAGGGAGAAGCACGCTCTCCGCTGAGCAGGGAGCCCGATGGGTGGCTGATCACAGGACCCCAGGATCATGACCTGAGCCGAAGGCAGATGCTTAACCAACTGAGCCACCCAGCTGCCCCTCACCAGGTCTTTAGTTTGTATTGCTCTGATGACTAGACTAGGTTACTAGTTAGTGTTGTCCAGACAAATAGAACCCATAGGACATAGAGATATATATAAAACAAGATTTATTATAAGGAATTGGCTCACATGATCATGGAGGCTGACTGGTCCCAAGATCTGCAAGTTGGAAACCTAACAGAGTCGATGGCATAGTTCTAGCCTGAAAACCAGCAGGCTCAAGACCCAAGAAGAGCTGGTATTTCAGTTCGAGTCCGAAGTCAGGGGGGAAAACACATTTCCCGGCTCAAAGACTGTCAGGCCGAAGTTCTCTCCTACTCATGGGAGCATCAGTCTTTTCATTCCATTCAGGCCTTCAACTGATTGGATGAGGCCCACCCACATTGGAGAAGGCACTCTCCTTTACTCACTCTACCAATTCAAATCTTAATCTCATCCAAAAACACCCTCACAGACACATTCCAGAATATATGACCATGCCTGGATAACCCCATGGCCCAGTCAAACTGACACATAAAATTAACCATCACAACTAGCATGGTTGGAAATGTTCTCCTATACTTGGGGGGTATTTATATTTATTCTTCAATGGATTATAGTTTTATCCTTTGCCTATTCTATTAAGTGCCAGTGATTTTCTTTATGAATTTATGGACGTTAACCTTTGCTGTCACATATGTCAAAAAAGATTCTGTCACTTTGACTTTTGATCTTTACTTGGGAGCTACGTCTTGAAAATATAGGCAAGTAAACATCTTCAAAGCTAAATCTGTCCATCATCTTCCTTGGCAGTTCTATCCAAGGTCAAGGATAAAACCCTCCTCAGCTAGAGATCAAATAATTCTCTCTTTATCCTTTCTTCTAGACTTTTATTTATTTTTTACCTTCCACCACTCCAACCACCTAGTTTTTATTTTTTGGACTCCAGAATGAGATGAAGTTCTAAATTGACTGTTTTCCAAATAACCAGATTTACAGGTAGCATTTACTGAATAATCCATCCCTCTTCCGCTGATATGTGACCCTTCATTTTTCACAGACCCAGTTCTTATTCAGGGCTATCTATTTCATTCCATTGATTTGTCTGTCTAGTCTTATGCCAGTAACATACTGGTTTTATTATTGTAGCTTTATAATGCATTTTAATACTTGGTAAGGCCAGCCTTTTTTCCAAATCGATTTAGCTATTTTCACCTTGTCGGGGTTTTTTTTTTTAAACATGTGTTTTAGAACCCATTTTTATCTCTTTTTTCACAGGTCACCACAGGGATATAACTTCCACATTTGCAAGGGGGAGGGGCAGGCTGTGCTCTGTGGACATCGTGGACGTGCTCAGTGGCCCTGAGGGGGTCCCTAACGTGACCGCCCTCCCAGCGGTAAGGAGCTGGCGTGGGGCTTACACACTCAGCGGGAGATCCAGGCCGTTGGGGCAGAACCATGTATTCCTTCCCTCCTACTTTAGCGTTTCTGCTAAATAAAAGTCCATTTTTATTCTTCGAGGAGCTGAGCGGGAAGATGTTTTACACCCCAGTTCTCACCCGTCGTGATCTATGTCCCTTTTACAAACTTATCTCTGGGTTTTTGCTCAGTTTATAAGCTAGGGGCAATCTTTCTTCCCTAAAGCCTCCTTCCGCCACAGTCTGGAGGAACCTTGAGATTTCCTGCCGATGATTTAAAGGACTATAACACTCGCAGACTAGATTTGTTTTAGTGTCCATAAAACTCAAAAATTTCATAAAACAATTGGTGAAAATAAAATTACCAAAAAATGATATAGTGCCAGCAGACTGTATAATAGTTATGGGAGAAATGGAGACCATGATCCACTGGGGGATAGAAATGACAACGTATTTATTGCAGTGCACTGACAAGAAACTAATCTGTCCCTTTTACTTTTGAGACAGGGCAAGAATTCCGATTTTTCTCTTCTTGCTCCGACTCTGACAGGGGAGCAGAAGGTGGTAGCAAATGGTTCTTGGCTTCAGGATTTTTCTCTTCTTGCTCCGACTCTGACAGGGGAGCAGAAGGTGGTAGCAAATGGTTCTTGCCTTAGGGGCTCTGTGTGTGTGTGTGTGTGTGTGTGTGTGTGTGTGTGTGTNTGTGTGTGTGTGTGTGTGTGTGTGTGTGTGTGTGTGTGTGTGTGTGTGTGTGTGTGTGTGTGTGTGTGTGTGCGCGCGCGCGCACCAGCGTGAAGGGTTCCGATAAAAACAAAACTGTGTTTTTTGCCTTACCTTGCTCTAGGTCTGAGTCTCAAAAAAGTTTCCTTGACCTAAAATATATGTGTGAGGGTATGCGTGAATGTGTGTTGTGTGTGTGTGTGTGTGTGAGAATGAGTGTGCAGATGTGTGTATTTGTGCACACTGTTGTATCTGGCCATTATCGACAACAGCTTGAGAAGAGAGATGGAAGAAAAATGAATCTTGCTTTTACCAAGGAGGTGTGTGCCTTAAAGAGAAAGGAGGAAAGGAAACATAGCAGCAAAAATAGAAAGTAAATGAAAACTTCAGCTCAGGGAAAGTGACTGAAATCAGATCAGCGGGTGTTTGAGGGCGAGGGATGGGTGGGAGATGGCATGAAGGGGTTCAGGGAAACTTCCAGAGTCATGGAGATGTTCTCGGTCTTGACCGGGGTGGGGGTTATACACAGCTGCATACTTTTGTCAAAAATCATTGCCCTACAAACATAAAATGTCTGAGTTTAGGGGGCGCTGGGTGGCTCTGTCAGTTAACCGTCCAACTCTTGGTTTCGGCTCAGGTCATGGTCTCGGGGTGGTGAGACTGAACCCCACTCAGGCTCCATGCTCAGCGGGGAGTCTGCTTGGGATTCTCTCTCTCCGTCTCCCTCTCCCCACTCCCTGCGACTCGCTCGTGCACATGTAAGCTCTAAATAAATACATAAATAAATAAAATGTATGAGTTTCATTTTATGTAAATTGTACCTCAATAAAGTTGATTTTTTTTTTAATTCTTAGACTGGAAGACAGAAAAAAAGGGAAGGGAGTGGCTTCCATCCTGATGGATAATGGTCAAACACACCGTCTAGCACACTGTGGAACCCAGACAGTGGTCCCTGAGTAAGTGAGTAAGTGAGTGGCCAAACTTAATTCTCCCCAGAGTCCACTGTTGAAATAAAGTAAGTTATGGAGAGCAGCCCTGGGAAGGTTTCATTATACCCACTTTACAGATGTGGCAGGTGAGGCTCAGAAAGTTCACCCGACTTGCCACAAGTCACACAACTAGTAAGAGGCAGTGAAAGAAACAGACCCAGGCTCAGCTACCCCCCCCAAGTCATCATCACACTAAAGGGGGGTGGGATTCCCTTAGAGTGACCCTGCTGGGCTGACTGGAGCCTCCTCAGAACAGAAAACACTAACACACACTTGGTAGTGCCTGGGGTAGGATGTAAAGCAAACAGCTCCTCGAAGGCCACCACCTGCCCCCCTGAGTTGGCTCCCCACAGGAAGCCTGCTCTCAACACACTCCACTGAGATGCTGAGGAGACAGAAGGAGGGGAATGTGGACGGAGATGTGGGTGTGAGAGAGGGCACGGAGGCACAGTGGAGCCAGCAAGGGCCAGCCTGGTCCCTGCACCTGAGGGCTAAGAAGTGGGGGCAGGGACACGGGTGCACACCCCCACAAGCAGGGCCACAGCTGCAGGGACCAGGGGCACTTCCAAAGCTGGAAGCCAGAGCACAGGAAGCCCCAGAGTCACAGTTCATGGGGATCAGCCTTCCCTGGTGCACGGAACAGTGCAGAGATGGATGAGAGAGCTGGGGCACATGCAGAACATCTGAAAATGGGCCTTCCCTGGGTCCCCCAGCTCTCCACTTAGGCCTTGATGAAAATAAAGACATTATTTAAGGGGGAGATACAGGCAGAGGAGCCACACAACCTGCTCAGAGGTGGGCATGAAGTTTGTTCTGGGCACAGAGGGTGTCCTGTCAGTGTTCTGACTCAGCCCAGACCTCTGGCTCTCTGACCTAGTCTTACAGAGTCAGAGCTAACCTTCTTGGTACCTTCAGTGGTAAATTCTCTATGCCAACTTGACTGAGCCACAGAGTGCTCAGACAGCTGGCCAAACAGAATTCTGAGTGTTTCTCAATGAGATTAACCTTTGAACTGGTAAACTGAGTAGAGCTGATTGACCCCCTAATGTGGGTGGACCACATCCAATCAGGTGAAGGCCTGCACAGAACAAAAAGGCTGACCCTCCCCCATATAAGAAAGAATTCTTCCTATTGATGGTCTCAGGACTGGAACAGAGCTGAAATATTGTCTCCTGGGTCTTGAGCCTGCTGATCCGCAGCACCATGGGCTCTCCTGTGGCTCTAGCTTATACATTCACCCTGCAGAGCTTAGAACCTGCCAGCCTCCATAACAGTGTGAACCAATTCCTTATAATAAATCTCTTTATACATGGTATGTATATATCATATGTAAATTAGCCATACATATGCATCCCATCTCTGCCTCTCTGGAGAACCCTAATACAGTGCCCCTCGGTCATCAGCATGGGAACAGGACTCGATGAAGTTAACACTAAATTTGCTACTCCAGACAACCAACCAAAGGAAGGCATCGGGGCCAAACATGAGGCCATGTAAGTAGGCAAGCCCCCAATCCAGGAAGTTAGGGATGCCAGCCAGGAGGCAGGGACGAGGCAGGGTCCGCCTGCCCACCTGCATTCCTCTTCGCTCTGGCTCTAGCACCCTGATCTGATGCAATGTCATGAGGTTAGAGCCGGGCTGACCCAGCGCGCCCTCCGCGGGAGTGCTGATATGTGCCTGGCCAGGCAAAATGCACACTGTGCCCGACCCATGGCCAGTTCACACCAAGGAGAGTCAGTCCTGGGATAGTTGCTGGAACTACCATGAAAATTTAAAAATCTCAGCTCTGGGTTGCTGAACAGTGAAGGTGCAAGTCTAGCACTGAAGGAGCCATACTAACTGAGAAGAACACAGAAAGGAAAGGAGCACTGAGAGGTGAAGCAGATTCTGATGCCACTGGTCAGAGCCCTGGATCCAGCTCTTCCTGAAGGTGGACATATCTCTAGATATCTTAGTTATTTAAGTCAATAAAATCCTGACAATACAGAGTTCAAAGCTCGGGAGCAAAACCGGAACCAGACTGAAGCAAAGGGTGCAGATGAGGGGCACAGAGGAGGAGGGGGCTCAGTCCTAGGAGATGATGTGAACGAGTGGGGGCTGGGGGAGAAGGGTGGAACATGGGCTGCCCCCCCAGAGTCTCAGGATGCCCAACATCTAACTTCCTACAGAGAGAGAGTGCAGGGGACACACCACCATTCTGCTCAAAAGTTGCCTCTCTGTAGCCAAGGCTCTGCCTGCCCTTCTGGAAGCTCAGTGCACAGGTATCAGCCTCCCACCCCCAGACTGGGGACTAAAGCCACTACACTCATTAGCCAAATGCCAGGCGTGCTCATTATCCTCAGTGAACTTTGCAGAAGAGACGTTGTCTCGTTAATTCCTCCTCACTGTCTCTTCATCCAGCCCCCACATTACTTCTTCCAGCTTGGTCAACTCAACTTTCCATACATCTTCCAGAATCCTGCACTTCTTCCCGTCCCCACTGCCTCCCTGGAGCGCAAGCCTCTGTCCTCTTTCCCGGGACCATGTCAAGGACATCCTAACCCATCTCCCAGCTTCCACTCTTCCTTCCCCACCCTAGCTCCAGGGCAAGCTTTCTGAAATGAAAGTGGAAATACAGTATTTGCCTGTTACACACCTCCCGCCACCCGACTGCTCCCAGAGGAATGTTCAGCATCTCTAACCTCCCTGACAGTTTGAACACGACCTAGTCCCTGTTGATGCACCAGCACCGCCTGTCACCTTCCCACCACACCCCAGCACCCACTGTTTTATTCCCCCTAGTGTGGCTTTTTGTTCTATACACTTTTTACACAAGCACAGCATACATATGGAAAAGGGCAAAAGCTACGTGTGGCGCTTCCCAAAGTGACCCAGCCATGAAACCAGCTCCCGGATTTAAGGAGGGTGGGGGGGGCAGAACACTATCCATACCCCAAACACTATCCAGCCCTACCCCGCCCACAACCCAAGAGTAAACGCGTTCCCACTTTCTGGCCATAGATTTCACTGCCTGCTTTTGGAAGCTGACACTGATGTCCTCAGAGCATCACGCTTTTTGTCACTGGCTGGTGTGGCTCAACATCAACTCCATGGGATTGATCGTGTTGTGTCTCAGTACTTCATTTTCACTGCTGTGTAGCACTCCAATGAATGAACAGGCCTCACTTTATCCATTCTACTGTTGATGCGCTGTAGGATTCTTTCCAGTTTGGGTCACAGAGCTGCTATGAACATCCACGCGTGTCTGCTTTTTGACAGACAGCAGCATCCATTTCTCCTGAGTCCCCCCACCCCACCGTCCTGGCACTGGCGCTGAGGCCATTTTGCCTGGAAAGGAAGCCTTCCTTCCCTTCCACCTCCCCACTCGCGGTCCAGACAGTGAATCCTGAAGCTGGAGGAGGGGCGGGAATCCTCAGGTCCCCACAGAGGAGGAGCCTGTAGCCAGCGTGAGGATGCAGCCCCAGGAGCTCACTGGTGAGCTCTGGAGAGAGGCGTCCGGCTAAGCCATGCATGTCCTGACTGCCCACCCACAGGAACTCGGAGATAAATGTTTGCGGACTTCAGCCTCCTAATCGGGGGATCATTTTCTGCACAGCAATAGGTAACAAGTAATCCTGGTATCCAGAGCTACCCATTCTACGTGGCCTTGTGCAGTGCACGCTACCACTGTGTGGAGCGGTCCAGGGGCCCCTACTTGTTATTTATCGGCAGGTGTGCTTTGCCACAACAGGCCTGCATAACGAATCACAGTGATACACAAGGACCTGAAAGGACTTCTCTTGATCAGAGGCCTACGGGTCGGCAGTGCCCACTCAGGCACCCGCACTCAGCGGCAGGGAAGGTAGGGCAGCTCTGCTGGCCCGGGCTGGGCGCTCTCACAGGACCGCAGGGGAGACAGCTGTAAGACGGTCGACGACGGCCTCAGCTGGGGGCACCGTTTTCCTCTGCCCTGGCCTCTAGGGGTCTCTGGACCTCCAGCAGGCTAGCTCAGGCTTGTTCACGTGGAACTGTCCTCAGACAGCCAGTGGAAGCTACCAGGCATCTGGAGGCCCCGGGCTTGGGACGGGCTCACTGTCCCTTCCATGTCACCCTGTTGTCCAGTCCAGAGAAACCCTCAAATCCAGCCCAGTTCAAGGGGGTGAGGCAACACACTTTGCGTTCTATTAGGAGAAACTGTGGAGTCACATGCAAAGGGCATGCATTCAAGCAGAAGCAAAGGAGTGAGAAGGTTTTTGCAACCTGTCCCAGCTTCCCAAAGGTGAGCTGTGCAAACCTCTCCACCCTCTGGGTCTGCAGCTCAGCAGACTCTGGCTCAGGGCCAGCACCCTGACTTAAGGGCCTGGGTTTGGGTTTTCCTAACAATGTATACAGTATATTCACATGCAGGCAAGCACCCAGCCCCCAGCCTCGAGGACGAGCCGTGCGTGAAAACAGAAGGTAGTCCGCGTACACGCGGGGACGTACAGGTTTGCTGGCGATGGAGCCAACGCAAGCAGGCACACCCAGCTAGGAAAGCACGGTAGGAAGGACGCACAAGCAAGCAGGGGTACACGGGTATATGCACACACAGCTTCACGAGCCGTGCACACTGAGGCCCCCATAACCACACACCCCCACGCAGGCCTCATGGCTACAAGGGGACGAGTTCTAGCACGAGTCCACGTGCACACACACGCCCGGTGTGTCCCACACCCCAGCCAGCATGTGAACACACAAACAGATCCGCACCAACAGATCCAAACTGTTGAATTTGTCTCCATTGGGCTGTTTTCTGCTTCCAGAAAGATGAATGTCCTCCTCTCAGAGATGAGCTGCCGACCCCACAAATCACTGCTCCTCGGCTCCTGTGCCCTCCCACCCCCCGACCCTCCCCCATTACTCATCCAAAGGGAAAATGCAAAGAGTAATAATAATTAGACAAGGACAAATCACTGGGCTGAGTTGGGGATGGCTCCACTCAATAAAGCGCCGTTTCCCTGGCAACCAGGGCAGGTGCTGGGAGGCAGGCAGGGGCGGGGCTGGGGGGTGGGGGGAGCCCGCCTGGGAGGCCCACCAGGGGTGAGTGTGGGGAGCTGCAGGCCAGGGCGCAGTCCCTGCACGCGTGTCTAGCAGAAGTTTCGAGAACCCTGGCTCCAGGGGACCAGACAAGTCTGACCCCAATTCCAGGCACACTCATAAATTTTTCTTTTGAAGCAAATATGCAGTGAAAGGGAGACTGATGAAGGTCTGTCACATCTTATATTTGACATGAAATGGTGCAAATCTTTTTTTTAATGGTGCAAATCTCATCGTTTTTTTCAAAAGCTTATCTTTTGCTTCCAAAGAGTTAAATTTTTAAGAAAACTATTTTAAACTATTATTATATGTGCTAGCTACTTGTTTCAAAAAAATGTAAATAAAATGAAAGAATATAAAATAAAAAGTAGAGGTCTCTCACCTGTAAGCCCAGCTCTGCTCCCCTGAAATGGATATCCTGGACCTTTCTACGGGCACAAACATCCTGCAGGACAGAGGTAGAGCCACACACTGTTCTGAGCACTTCACGTCCATGAGCTCACTTAATACTCCCAATAACCATATGCTATCGTACCCCCATTTTTCAGAACAGAAAGTTGAGGCCCAGAGTCCAATGAGTAGTACAACCAGGATCCAAACCCAGGGAGTCTGGCCCAGAATCCAAACTCTTTTCTTCAACACCCTACTGCCTCTTGGAATCCCTGAGACACTGATCTCCATCCTGTTTTCTGCCTTGCTGCATGCAATCCCTGCAGTGATAGAACTGGACTGCCCGGAGGGTTAGGGCTCCAAGGCTTGCTGAGGAGGAGGCAGGGGAAGAGGGAGAGGGGGCTGCAACCTGGGGAGGGAGGGCTGGGGAGTGCCCAGGATGTGACACTGACCGCCATCACCCCGGGGCCTCGGGAAGAGGCCCGAGCCCTGGCTTGGCACAGAGGAGGTGGAACCGCCCATCTTCACATGGCCACGCTGTTCAGGAATACTGGAAGGACCCATCTTCCCATTGTGCTGCCCCACATCACCTGGTGGGGGTGGGGGTTCCCGGAGAGGATGGACAGCCCCCTGAAGGACTGGCGGGACGACCGAACCAGTCCTGTCTGCGACCTGGTTGTTGTCTGCATGAATCTCCCTCCCCTCCATTCCCCACCCCCCTCGGCCCTGCTCTGCCCCAGGAAGCAGGACGGCATCCCCAAGCTCCTTCCCCAGGCCAGCAGGGGGCCCTGGCAGGAAACCAAGGGGCAGCGGGGCATCAGGAAGGGGTCCCTTCTCCAGCTCCTCCTCTGCCTCCCCTCTGTCTGCTCCCCACCCCCAGCCCCAGTCCCCACAGGCTCACGAGGAGCAAGGACTCACCCAAGGGTGTGACCACAGGTTCTGGGGGAGTAAAAACCTCATGTGACAAAGGTTTGTGACGCACCCCCCCGCAAAGAGCCACAGCACAAAGACAGACATACAGGATGTCCACGGCATTGACTTCTCACCAGGGCAAAGAGGGAGGAATTGGGGAAAACAAATGTCTCTAAAATGTCCTTGCTGGGAAGGGGTGCATTAGGGTTGCCGACACAAAACCACAAACGGAGTGACTCTGAACAACTGTAGTGTCCCCTCTCTCAGTTCTGGAGGCCGGGAGTCTGGAAGCCAGGTGTCAGCAGGACCTCGCTTCCTCTGCAGGCTGGAGGGGAGACTCCTTCCTTGCCTCTCCTGGTGTGCCTTAGCTGGGGGCCACATCCCCCCAGTCCCTGCTCCATCGTTCCCTGTGTCTCGGTCCTTATAAGGACACTGGTCATTGGATGAGGGCCCACCCCCAATCCAGTATGCCTTGTGGATGGTCTGAATGTTTGCATCACTCAGCCAGTCACACACGGAAGCCCAACCTTCAGTGTGATGGTGTCAGGAAGCAAAGCCTCTGGGAAGTCCTTAGGTCTAGCTTAGGTCAAGAGGGGATTAGTGTCCTTATCGGGAGAGGAAGACTGAGTAATCTCTCCCCGTCTCTCTGCAAGGAATGGTCATGGTCACATGCACACGTAGCCAGAAGGCTGCCATCTACAACCCAAGAAGTGGTCCTCAACACACACCAAATCTGCCAGCACCTTGATCTTGGACTTCTTACCTCCAGAACTGCAAGAAGTAAATGTCTGCTATTTAACACCCCAGTCTGTGGTCTTCGGTTAGAGCAGCCCAGGTGACTAAGACAGATCTCACCTTAACAGGATGACACCTGCATGGAACCCTATTTCCAAATAAGGTCACATTCACAGGTCGGGAGGATCAGATCGGGGGTGGGAAGGGGGGTACAAATCAACCTACAACAGGGCAGTGAGGAAAACCAGTTGAGAAGCGTGGATCTGTACCCACAGCTCCTGGGGGCCCCCACTTCCTCTCCTGTCTCCTGGCCACATCAGCCCGGGGCATGACAGCTCCGCTGTGGTCACTGGTGCCTGGAGCCTGGACAGACCTCCCTGGCCCCTTAAATCCTGCCCGCCTGCCAATAAATAGCCTCTTCATTAGATTCTCTGAAGTTATACTCTGCTGCTCTTCTAAGCCTGTGATATACACCTCTTTCCTGCCAGGACCTTGACTTCTGTGATTCAATTCCAAAAACCAGCAGTGTGGCGCACTGGGAACACTCAGGTACTGCAGGTTCGGCTGTAAATGGGTGCAACCACTTTGGAAAACAGTCTGGGCTTTGCCTTGTCAAGTTGAAGCTATGCAGGACGGTGTAATCCAGATGTCCCTTCCTGGAAACTTGCCCTACAGAAGTGTGGTCTGTGTACTTCAAGAGACCTGTGATAAGAATGCTCCTGGCAGAACTGTTTGCAACCACCCCAAATTGGAAATACCCCATGGCTCCCATAGTAAAATGGTGCAATTATAGCTGCTGTATCGTTACGATTATAATTCCGCGTAGCCAGACGATGGAATAACACTCAGCACAGAAAAAGAACCGAGACTCCACACAAAAACATGGATGAACCCACTAAAACATACAGTTAAATAAAGAAGGTAAGACATGAAAGAATATATATGATGGAATTTCATGGACATAAAATCCAAAACGAGCCAAACTCAATGATGATGTTCAAGGATATATACTTAGGAGAGAAAAATCAAACAGAAAAGCAAGAATCCTACAAGATTTCTGACCAGTCCTCTTCACAAGGGTCAAGGTCATGAAGAACAAGGAAAGACTGAGGAACGGTCACAGACCAAAGGAGACATGACAACCGAACACAATGTGGGATTCCAGGCTGGATCCTGGAACCAAAAAAGAACATTAGTGGGAAAAGCACTGAAATCCAAATAATATCTATAGTCCCGTGGATGGCATTGTTCTGACATGACACCCTACACTGGGTCCACGCTCCATGGCTGTGGAAGAGGTCTTCAACAGAGGAAGCTGGGGGACGGCTATAAAGGTAGTCTCATTCTTTCTGCAATCATCTTGTCAATCTAAAATTATTCCCCAACCTTTGTGCACTGCTGGTTGGCATGCAAACTGGTGCAGGCACTCCGGAAAACAGTATGCAGCTTCCTCAAGAAGTTTAAAAATAGAACTACCCTACCACCCAGGAATCACACTACTGGGTATTTACCCAACAAATGCAAAAACACTAATTCAAAGGGACACATGCTCCCCGAGGGTTACAACAGCATTATCTACAATAGCCAAGATAAGGGAAGCAGCCCAAGTGTTGTTCATCGATAATAAATGGATAAGGAAGATGGGGTCTATATATACAACAGAATATTACTCAGCCATTAAAAAGAACGGAATCTTATCATTTGCAGCAACATGGACAGAGCTAGAGAGTATTACGCTAAGTAAGTCAAAGACAAATGCCATATGATTTTGCTCATAGGTGGAATTTAAAAAACAAAACAAACGAGTAAAGGGGGAAAGGAAAGAGAGAGAGATGCAAACCAAGTAACAGACTCTTACCTATACAGAACAAACTGTGGTTCCAGAAGGGAAGTGGATGGGGGGAATGAGAAAAAAGGGGGGTGGGGATTAAGAAGCACACTTGTGATGAGCACTGAGTGTCCTATGGAAGTGCTGAATCACTATATTATACACCTGAAACTCATATTACACTGTATGTTAACTGGAATTTAAATAACAACCAATAAAAAATTAAAAATATATTCCCCCCAAAAGATTTTTTTTTAAAGCAATGATGATTGGGTGCCTGGGTGGCTCAGAGGGTTAAGCCTCTGCCTTCCACTCAGGTCATGATCCCAGGGTCCTGGGATCAAGTCCCATATCCAGCTCCCTGCTCAGTGGAGAGTCCGCTTCTCCCTTTGCCCCTCACCACCCCACTCATGATGTCTCTCTCAAATAAATAAAATATTAAAAAAAAACAATGATGATTACCATAACACCAAATGTAACAGTTACCTCTTGGAGGAATTGACTCAAGAGAAGAATGTGGGGTGTTAGAAAGGTTTGATTTCTTGACCCAGGTGTTGGGTCCCCAGATGTTTGCTTTGTGTCTGCTTTAAACTGGACATTTACATGCTATGCATGTCTCTGTGTATTAGCTATTATTACTTGTGACTTTTCTGAATGTTAAAAAAAAAAAAACAAAGATCAAAGATTACCATGCCCTGAAGAGATCCCCAGCTTGTGAAAGCGGAAAGAGCCTCGGTGCACGTAAATAAAAGCTTTGTCTGGTAGAGAGAGGGCAGGGAGGAGAGCAGGAGGGAGTTCACACTGCCTTTACTTCGAAGATGGGGCAAGTTCATCCTGGTTCCATACGTGAAGGTGTTTCAGTTCAAGCAGGCTCCCAAGACACTGCACTGTGGGCACCTTCTGTGTGGACGCCTGCTCAGAACCGGGCTCATTCCTTCTTCTGAGCGTGGCTCCACCATGATTCAGCCCCCCAACCCCCAGGGGACATGCAGGCTGTCCCCAGAGGCTCACTGGCACAGGCCAGGCTGCAACCTGCATCCTCACCCACCGCCTTGTACAAGACCTCAGCAGAACTTTCCAGAGACTCAGTCCCCCAAGTGGAACATCTGGTTGGGGTCAGAAACCTGTTGTCAAGTATGGATCAAGATGGGATTTTTCTGCCCTGTTTCTTTGTTTTGTTTTATTTATTTTTATTGTGAAATACATAGAACATAACAGGTGGCATTTTGACCACTTCTGAGTCTACAAGTCAATGGCGTTCAGGACGTTGGCGCTGTGGTACCACCATCACAACAGCCATCTCCAGAAGTGTTTTCGGCACCCTATACAGAACTCTGTACCCATTAAACAGTAACACCCCTTTCCTCTCTCCCAACCCCAACCTCTTGTCTACTGTTCTGACTCTGTGATTTTGTCACTTCTAGATATTTTGTAACAGTGGAACACAAAGGACAAATGTCATGTCAGCTCTATTGTTTTTTGCCCTGAAGGGCTCTCCCCATTCAGGCACCAGCCTGCCCCAGGGGCAAGTTGAGCAGAAGAGAACAGAGTGGGAAATTCTGGCTTTTAGGTTTAAGATGTAAGATTCAGAAGAGTGCATGCTGAAGGAACTGCTCTTCCTGCAAAGAGGGAATTAAAACCAGGAAAACTTGGAGGTGTAGGGAAGGTGGAGAGTAAGAAGCTGATGCTGGAGGTCTCCAGGAAAAGGTCTCATGTGGCACCGGCTCAGGGTTCATGCTAAGACGGGATGGGGAAGGAGCACTTGTACCTGGGATGAGACCAGGGATCTGACAGCAGAGGGGACCTGGACCCGCATGCCACCTGCACCCCTTGTCATGCTGGCAGTGGTGGCAGAGGGAGATACACGGCCTAAGGCCACAACATTCTCACTGCTCTGAACGTCTCTGTGCTTCTGAGAAGGCCAGAGAAGTGAGCTGAGACCTGAGACACCACAAGGGGTGTCGGCGTCATGCGGCAATGAGCAAATGCAGCCAACGAATCCAGCGTAGGCCCACAGGCACCTCCATGGACAGCATTCTAGGGGTGAGGGCTCACAACCCAGCAAGGACCCATGACAGAAGCACCCACCATCCCCAAGTGAAGTGCACTCCCAGGAAGAAGGGGGCAAGAGGAGAAATTTTAATTGGCTAAGAAGAGCCTCAAGTGGTGAGTTTATCTTGAATTAGTCAGATTTCATTACCTGCCAGATGGTGAAAGTATATATGTATTTGGAAGGCAGCAGGAGACAGAAACCAAACTCAATTACAAAATAACAAAAACTTGCATTTCCTGCCCAACTGAGTTTTGAGGACTAAGAATCCCAAACCACCACTCACATTTTATATCTCAATGGCATTTTCAAACCATTCTCCATAAGAGCTATGCCCATTCGCGCTCCCCTAATAAATAGGTAAGTGTGCTGTTTCCCCACACTGACGCCAACATCCACTCCCAATCTGAAAAGTTCACTTAAAACAAAATTAAGTTCATTCCTTTCCAACTGAACAGTCAGTTCCACGCACCAGTCCATGACATTATGAATTCTGTCCACACCAGCTCTTGGCACAGAATGGGAAGAAAATATCACACCAGTGTTAATGAACTTGGAACCAAGTTCTTGGCTGGGAAAATACTGGGGCTCATTGACAGATGTTGTTCCTTGAGGGTTTGTGAACATCGTGTTCAAGGCAACATCCACACGGGAGACAAATTTATCAGAAGCTAGCTGGGAGGGGGGCATTGCGGATGGTCTATGAGGCTCACAGAAGACAGAGCCTTACAGACCCTCCAGAGTCCGGGAGGCACCCCTGCCCACCCAGCGGCCAAGCTCAGCATCTTCTTCTGCCACAGACCCATTCTCTCCCAGCCCTACCTTCTCCATCTCTCAGGCCCCCACACACCAACCTGGGCATCTACTCAAGGTCCTCTGTCATCAATCAGACTTTTACTTCTTTCTTTGCACCAATGCATAGATTCTTAGCGCTGGAGGAGACCTCAAAGTTGACAAGTTCAACTACATAATAGTTGCTTTAACTCCCTGTGTTCCCATCAGTGATGGAGAGCTCCTTCCTTCCCAACAGAGCCCATTCCATCCTGAACCCTCTGGGTTCAAGAAAGTCCTCCTTAGGAGCTAGAGGCTGGTATCTGTAAGTTCCACATTTCTCCAGGAACACAGAGTGCATGCAACCCTCTTTCACATGCCAAGACTTATGTTTCCTTCAGAACAGCATCCTACCCTCTCCCATGTGGGTTTCCTAGGGCTGGCATACCAAATTACCCAAAACTTTATGATTTAACACCACAGAAAATCATTCCGTCACAGTTCTAGAGGCCAGTCTAAAATCAAGTTGCCAGCAGGATTGGTTTCTTCTGGATAGTCAGGGAGAATTTGTTCCACACTTCTCCAAGCTTCTAGCAGCTGTTGGGACTCTTTCGCATTCCTTGGCTTGTGGCTGCATCAGTATGATCTGGGTCCCTGCCTTCACATGCCTTCCTCCGGTGTTTCTCCTCCTGTCTGCTTTCCTCCTCTTATAAGGACACTGGTCACGGGATTTAGAGCCCACCCAGATGATCCAGAGTGATCTTATCTTGAGATCCTTACCTTAACTATAGCTCCAAAGAACCTTTTCCCAAATAAGGTTATAGACCCCTCCATTTGGGCTGCCATGAACAAAATACTACAGACTGAGTAGCTTATAAACAGAAATTTGTTTCTCACAGTTCAGGAGGCTGGAAGCCCAAGATCAGGGTGCTAACAAAGTCATGTGAGGGTTCTCTTCCTGACTTCATAGCTGGCATCTTTTTGCTGTGTTCTCACTGGCTAGAAGGGGCTGGGGAGCCCTGTGCAGTCTCTTTTATGAGGTACTGATCCCATTCAGGAGAGCTCTACCCAAATCACCTCCAAGGGCCCCACCTCCTCATGCCATCACCTGTGGGGTTAGGATTTCAACATGAATTGGGGGGGGGGCGAATATAAACATTTAGACCATAGCAGATCACATTCACAAGTTCCAGGGGGACGGATCTTTGGGGGCTCCATTACTCAAGCGAATACATCCCCTAAGTTCTTTCGTCTGCCAACAGCCTATCTCCCTGCCATGCTTCAGATGGCAAAACGTCAAGTCTGTTCTATTTCCTTTGGAGTAAAACAAAGTATGCCTATATGTATACAAGTGTATAGGCACACATATCTTTCACAAAATCATTTTGTTCTCTCTGAGTTTATAATCCATATTTATAGTTATATTTGGAAATCATGATTCAGTAGAAACCTACAAAAAACTAAAACAAAATCAAATATCTAACGACAGGCAGAAAATGGTTTTCTTCCTTTATCTCGCCATCTCTGTATACCCTGGCCCAAAGGAAGCCAAGACCTGAGACTCTGATCTAAGTCTGTTTTACCATTTTAAAATTCCATGAGACCCCTGGGGCAAATAATAAAAAAAATTTTTTAAAACAATAAATAAAAAAATAAAATAAAAATAAAATTCCATGAGAGTTGCCTGTGGAAAATGTAGTTAGACATGGTTGGCTTGTAGCACTTCTCATTCCCAAACTCTTGACAAGTAAGGACAGATGAAAAGATCATAAATGTGAATACATTGTGTGACATATAAAATAATGCATGATACATACTGCTGTGTATAACTTATTTATATATAAAATTTTAGCTAGTGATCCATGCAGTGAAAATAAATAATAAATCATAAAGCCAGGTAAGGGGGTTGAGAATGAGAGAGTGTTATTTTTAGGTAAGGCAGGCAGGAGAGACGTCCCTGAGAAGGGTCACATCTAAATAGAGACCTAAAGGAGTTCAAGTGTGAGCCAAGGAAGCCAGAAAGGACAGCATGTTACACACTCGCACCAAAGTGCAAAGGTCAAATTAGAATGTACGTGAGATGGTCTTTTAAATGCAGATTCCTGGTCCTGGTCCCCCCCAGAGATTCTGGTTTAGTAAGTCTGGGAGGGACCCAGTTATCCTCACGATCACACAGGTGGCCCAATACTCTATTTTGAGAAAATGTGGTTTTATATTTCTCCCATCGTTTCGATCCTCAATCATTCCCAATGAATCTGTTCTATGTTTTTATAAAACCCCAAAAGCTTCAGGGTTTAAGACCTACACACGCTAGTTAAAGTCAGCTACCAGAGCACAGAGGGTCCTCCCAACACTTTCCTCTGTACCCACATGGCCTTCAGCAATACCCACAGAAGATGGGGCCCATCTGGGGGCTCTGCAATTCAGGGGTCGGGGGGCTGGGGTGGGACAGGCAGTAAGTGCTGCTGGGTGAAGGGTCTGAATGGTGTGCAAGTCAAACACTCCGCCCCTCACATGGGTGCCCGGCTGTCTGAATTCAGGGCAAGGCACAAGGATGGGAAATGCACCTTCTTCCAGATACAGGCTTGGTCCACCTAATGGGGTCCCCTGGCAACCACGCTGCACCCCTCAAGGGCTCTGAAATAACGACTGGGGCAACAGTGGTAAATCCCAGGCCCACTCCTTACTGGCCGCACGACTTAAGAAGGCAATTACACCTCGGAGCTTCAGTGAGCCCAGCCAGAAAATGGACATAAAAGTAATCCCCATCCCTGAGAGCTGAGGGCTAGGCTAGTAGGAGAGGACACATGGAAAGCTCTTGGTACAATCTCTGAGCCACAAAGACACCCCATAAAATGTAACCCTTAATTTGAATGATTTCATTATTTAGCCCAAATAAATCCGGTGTGCCCACAAGGCCAGTCTCAGCCTGGCAGGACATTTAACGAAACCCAGTCCAGATGCTCAGAAGGTTACTGGAGGTCATTCTACTCTTCCTCTGCTCGCATCCCTCAGAGGGGGTCAAAGGATGCCAAAGGCCTTACCCATCACATCACTTCTTAATGTGCTATTTGCATATCCTTTTATCCTTTAACATCGCCCCACCCCCAGACCCGTAGCTCCCTTGGCACTTCTCCCTGTCCCCCAATTCCTCGCTCTCAACTCCTGGCCAAAACACTCTGTAACTCCCACCCACACAGCCCTCTCGCTTTTCGGCCCCTCCCTCCTTTCCACATCCACAGTCTCTTAGCCTTTTAGATAATTTCCCAATCCCCACTTCCTCCTCCACACGTCCAGTAATAACCATGACTGTCGTTACAAATGTTGCATCTTTGGAGCTACAGGCAGAGGAAGTGGTGATAATCATGAAAAAGTGAAGAGTGTAACCCACAAGCACACCAGCTCATCATCCTCCACATGCAAATGGTGTGAGCTGCATCACGCACACATACAGGCACACGTGCAAGGCCCATCTGTGCATACGCATGCTGTAACGTGCATGCGTGTGCTTGCGTGTCGTGTGCACACGGGACGTGCTTACCATACTGGCTGTAGCACGTGCATATGCACACACACGTCTGTGTGTAAATGGTGTGTGCTGTATCGCGTGCACACACCCCCACACACGTGCCTTGTTGGCCGTGGGGTTCCGTGATCCAGGCCTGCGTCAAGCCAAGAAACGCTGGCCCAACAGCAGCCGAGCCAGCACCACCCCCTCCCACCAGCCAGTCCTCCCTCCCACCGGCCTCAAGAAACAAAGACAGTTTAGCGAGAACTCCCCAGCTAAGCGGTTTTTTTAAGACCTTCAGCCAGCAGTCGCCTGGCTGAGCTGAACGTCTCACTTTATTAGTGAGTTTGGCCTTGGGTGTCTGGCTGTTTGATCAATCCTGCCGGGGGTCAGTGATATTTCCTCCGGGCCCCCAACCCCCGCCCCTGCCTCTCCACGCACCTGATGAACAGCGGTGCCCCTGGACCACTGATCACCTATTGATTTTCCAGCCAGAGGCTGCATCTGCCGGCAGCTGCCATCTCCAGCCCTGTCACCAGGACCACTTGGTGACTAACTGATCCCCCCGGGGCCCCTCCCCAGCCACCCCCCCCCAGACCCAACTCCCCTTCCCACTGGCTCATCCTGCCTGTCTCCATCTGTCTGGGTCCAGCCTCTGCTCCAACTGTCAGGGCTGAGTGCTGGGCACAGACACTAAAACCAAGGTCTTTTTTTGGTAACCACTCCTTCTCCGGGCAGCCTGGCTTTGAACGCCAGCTTCGTGACCCTGGGGAAGTCACTTCAACCCCCGGTGCCTCAGTTCATTCATGTAAAGCGGGGGCATTATTAGAACCTACACATCAAGTCTACAAGGCAGCAGTTTCCAAAGTATGATCTGGGGACTTCTGCGGTTCCCTCAGACCCTTCCAGAGTGTCCATTACCATTAAAACTATGTTCATAATAATATGAAGATGCTGTCTTTTTTCACTCTGGATGAAAGGGGTTTTTTAATACTCGGTGGAGTGATCCACAGATTACATGACATGTGAGATCTCAAAAACTTGAATGCAGACACAGATATGAAGACCCAGCTGTTTTCAATGAAGCCTGACATGACAGATTTGCAAAAACATAAAACACTGCCACGCTGCCTTCTCCCTATTTTTGTGTGTTAGGAAATGCATTTTTCATGAGATATTTATGTTAACATGTAATGGGTTTATTATTGCGATTTTCAATAAATTATAAACAAATATGGTTACAATTTCTCAGTTTTAACTCTCCAAATGGTACATAGTGACACGACCCACAGTAGCAAGGGCTCTGAGATCCTCGGTAATTTTTAAGAGTGTAAGGAGCTCTTGAGACTAAAAAGTTGGAGAATTGCTGACACAAAGTGCTAACAACAGTGCCCGGTCACTGGCAGCACAAGGTGAAGTATTATTAGAGGTAATTGCCAATGGGCTATCTCCCCACTTGAGCTGAGGGTTCTCAGGGGGGCGGCAGGGGGGCAGGGGAGTTGCCAGAGACCCTGATTGGGGATTTAGTCCCTGCGGCCAAATGGGGGTGGGGCTGGGGCAGTTCCCTCTGCTGGCTTCTATTTTTTTTTTTTTAAGATTTTATTTATTTATTTCACAGAGGGAGAGAGATCACAAGGAGGCAGAGAGGCAGGCAGACAGAGAGAGGGGGAAGCAGGCTCCCCGCTGAGCAGGGAGCCCGATGCGGGCCTCGATCCCAGGACACTGAGATCATGACCTGAGCCGAAAGCAGAGGCTTTAACCCACTGAGCCACCCAGGCGCCCACCTCTGCTGGCTTCTAGAACCCTCCTCGCCAAGCCCTCACTGGCAGCTTGGACGTTCAGCGCTACTGCCAAGTGCAGGGAGCAACTGGCTGACCTTCATCAGGGCACTTGGCATTGGATGCTTCTCACGCTGCATGCACGCGCTCAGAGTCACCCAGAGGGAGGCTGTTGGTACAAACAGCACAGTGGAGATGACATCGAAACAGCTACTCTTCGTTTAGCAGCTGCCAGGAGTCAGGCACTTTTGTAAGCACTTTAGAAAAGGGAAGTCGTTTGGTTCCTGCAACAATCTTACGCCACAGATCTAAAATGTACCTGGGATTGTGTGGTGATCAGGTGGAGTAAGATGACTATGACAACTGCCTTGAAAGCAGAGTTTTACTCACAGTTCCCAAGAGGACACCAGGCAGCAGGGCCCCGTGGAGAAGAGCAGAGTCCTCAAGAAGCAGAAACCAGGGGAGAGCCTGGGCCAGAGGCTTTGTTGTGGTTTTCACGGGAGGGAACAGGCAGCAAGGGAAGCGGGTTAGGACTGATGAGTTTGAGTGACTCCTGCAGGCTCCAGGCTATGGGGCCTGTCCCTGTACCGGCCCTGGGGTGATGTGGAGCAGGGGAATGCTGGCTTACGTGTCTTAGAAAAAGGTGAAGGCAGGCATCTGGGCTTGATTGCATATGAAAGGTGCGCTCCAGGCAAACTGTTTACTAGCTCTAGAAACTGGCTAGCCCTGGAAGAGACAGTCCCTACTGGGGTGTGCAAAGCCTCAGGGTGTCAATGCATCCTAAAACCCAAAGAATAAAAAGCATGATTAACACAGATATGGTATACTATTGTCATTTTAAAGACAAGGAAACTGAGGCAGGGGTTTGAAGAATCATGCCCAAGGCCCCCAGCTGGTGGGTTGGTGACAACAGGAATTGAACCCAGGCCTTGGGGCTCCAAAACCAGCCATTTAACCACCACGCCACACTACCATGCACCAGGGACTTTTCACCCATATGGGGCTACTCACTCGCTGCTCTCTAACAGCCAGGGCCTCGACTGGGATGGGGCCAAGCTGTGGCCATGACCTCAACCTCACGGCCCTGGCACAGATGGACACGGCTCCAGGATCAGGATATAGCTCTGAGTACCATGACCTTGGGCAATGCTTCCTGGTAGGTGCTAGTCCTCCTGTTCCTGGGCGGTGACCTAGGCATTCTGGCCACTCAAGGCTACAGGACGGACAGTTGCAAAGGACAGAAATGCAGATACCGGGCAGCCTCAGAGGGTCTGGACATCCCCCTGGCTCTTCAGATTTACTCTGGCACATCTGTTCCTCCCCCCAGGTCCTCAGGTGTACAGGGATCCTGATGGTAGAGCAGGGAGCTATGAGGATAGCCACCTCCTAGGGGCTAGCTTTACATCCCTCCAATGCCTGCCCTGACTCCACTCTGAAGGTCCCTGGACAGCCAGTAATCAGAACTCCATAAAGTTTAAACTGCTGGCATAATTTGACTTCTGTTGTTATTACTATCATATACCGGAACGGTAAACTGGGGAGATGCATGCCCTCCTCCAGGAAGTAGTCAGGATTGAAGGACCTGGTGGGTCTTGCCCAGCCCTGAGGACAGCGGGCAGAGGAGGGGGCTGTCAAGGGAGGCTCCTTCCATTCCGAGGCGCCCAGGCAGGGGCCAGGGCAGCCAGGAGCTCGCCTGGTAGACAGGCGGTGAGCATGTGCTCAAAGGACACGGGTCTGGCGGGCTCTGGGCACGAGCCTCATGCAGGACCCAGAGCTAGACAGGTTTATCCTGGCGGCACAAACGCAGAGTGCCAGCGCCCCCTGCCGGCTGCCGCGCTCAGCGCCCCCTCCCCCTGCACTGCAGCGCGCGGGACACAAGGCTCCCACAACTTCCACCGCCAACTCCCACAGAGACTCGGCTGCCCTGAGCATACATGCAAGCCTCAAGGTGTGGACCCAGCGACCTGCGTCCTCCCTGGGCAAAGCCCGTGGCCTTTTGAGCCTCAGTGTCCCCGAAACATGGTCCTCGACAGTGTCCCTGCCTTCTCCCGGGGTCCACTTCCAACCCCCCCACCACCCCACCCCGTGTGCCTGACACTTTGTGCAATTCCAAGTCCCCATGTGCCAACTCCTCTGCTTCAGACCCGGCAGGCAAAATGGTTGTTGGATAAAACACTGCTTTCCTGTTAGAATAAACAGGAGCCTGGCCAGTCCAAATGGAAGGAACATGGAGAGACCAGGTCAGTGTCACAAAACCCCTAGCAATCACAGGGGATGCAGGCCCCCAGACCTCCAAGACGGTTAGCGAGAAAAGGTGGAGGAGGTCCTTCTTCTGCGGAAACAGCATTACCAACATGGGTTTCATTTCCAGCTCAGGCTTCAGAAGCCCCTGTAGCCTGCCGCGGGCTGGGTGTCACCACCTGGGTGTCACGACCTGGGTGTCACGTGGTCGACTGGCATGGTGCTGCAGAATAATCCACCCCAAAACCCGGTGGCACGAGAATGCCCGTAGGCTCTGTGGGCCCAGAATTTGGACAGGGCACAGTGGGGATGGCTTGGGGTCTCAGCTAAGCTCAGATGATTCAAAAGGCCGGGCCCTGGATGATTTCAGGCTGGAGGATCCCCTTCAAGATGCCATCTTCACGTACATCCTGGCCCCAGACTGGGATGGCTGAGGTCGGGCTCCACTGGCCTATTGGCTGGAGCCCCTCCAGCACTGGGCCTCAGGTAGTTGGGCTCCTTAGGTAGTCAGCTGGATTTCACCACCAAATTCAAGCTGTGGGTCCCTCCATCTCTGCTGGATGGAAGATGGCTGAGGAAGTAGTCCTCGAACCAATTACAAGAGCTAGGGGCCGTGAGGATGATGCCATGAGAATGGGATGCTGCAGGAGACAGCTCAAAAACCATCAGGATTTGGATCAACTCTTTTCAAATCCAAGTACTGGAAGAGGACTTGGACTACCTCCTTTCTGACCTCAAACTTTCTCATTGATTAAGTTCTCTTTTCCAGCTTGTCTCTTAACTCAGGCAAAAGACCCCATAGGCAAAGCGTCTCCTGATGGAAACCGAAACTACCCCCTTAAGCAAGAAGGACTTCCCAGAGCCAGCAAGACCCAGCGGGACTGACCCCAAGACAATGACGGGCTTGACCTTCACTGACCATCTGCAAGTACCCACAGACATCTGTCCCACGTCTTCTTTATATAAACCTGAAAGTATTTTCAGCACTTCAAAGACAATCTTTGAGACACTAGTCCTCATCTTCCCAGTGTTGGCCTCACTGAAATACATTCCTTTCTTGTTTTGCTACCACTCATTTCTCTACCTTTGGATTGGGTCAGCGGTGAGTGGCCAAACCTGGTCTGTTTGGGTCCCCCAGAACCAGGTGCTCTCACACCCCTGTGTCCTGGTTACAGTACTTACAGGGAAGGGGAGGGTGGGGAATGCAGGAAATTACAAGGAGCTCAGGGCACAGGGGAAGAGTTCTTCACACTGTCCCTGCCCCTCCATATGTGCTATGCCAGGTTGCCAGAAGCAAGGGACCAAAAAGCACCCCCACCCTTCCCCCTTAGCCCACGGCCAGGCAGGGACCACCTGGTCTGGGGTGTCACTGCCACCATATGGCCAGCAGATGGCGGTGCAGCTGCATTTTGAGGCATCGGAAGCTGAGCAGCTGAGCAGGACTGAGTCTCCCTGACGGGATTCAGGGCCACACTGAGGACCCTCCGTAGCCCTGGCTAAGGATGGGGTGCATCGTAAATGTGGGATCATCTAGCAATGTGAGCTTCAGGGGAGCCCAGGCTTGGTTGTGTTCAGGACCGCATCTCCCAGAGCCTGGGATGCAGATGATCAATACATATTTGAATGTTAGGTCTGCCTGTGTGTGTGCAGTTGTCTGATCTGAAAGTTTTCCTGGGTGTGTCAGAGGTGAGTGTGTATCTTATCATGTAGGGTCTGAGGGTGTCCACCACGTTAGCTCCTGGTGGATCTGCGTATGTGGGTCTGTCCCTGGTGTCATCACTCACCTGGAAATGTCCTACAGACCCACATGCATGCCTTTGCTCACACTCTCCCAGGGAAGCCCGTGTCCGCAAGGCCCCAGCACCAAGGCCAGGGAGGCCCCAGTCCAGGTCTCTGTGAACACCTCCAGATGTATCCTTCTCCTCTGCTCAGGCCCTGGCCACCTCTACTCATCTGGCTGGGGGGGGGGGGG
>LNAC01000052.1:1575287-1631571 GCA_002007465.1 Ailurus styani
ACCCACCCCCGGACTCCCAGCAAGGAGCAGGTGCGGAGCGGAGCGGGAAGGAAGGGGCTAACGAACGGGCTGTGGCCCATTCAGAGCAGGGGACGACTCCACATGAGCCGAGGCCAGCTCGCCGCCCAGGGCCGGGGGACCCCAGTGTGGAGGAGAGGGCGCCAAGCCCCCTGCGGCGGCAGCCGAGCTCCGCTCACTGGTCCTGGACCTTGGCCCTTTTGGCTTTGAGGGACAGGTGCTGCAAGAGAAGAGAAACCATCAGCATTAGGCGTTGCTCAGAGACCAAACTTCCACAGGACCCCCACATCAACCATCACGCCAGCGCTGTCCTCTGGTTCGCATTCTCGGCAGATGCTGTGCCCCTCAGAAAGCAACGTGGAGGGGAAAAGTCCAAGGAACCAACAAAGGCGATGGCCCTTCAGTAAGGCCCAGGAGCCCAAGGCCCAGCCCACCATGGCTCGACCCTGGGTCACCCAGGGCTCTGTGGGAAGGTGTCAATGGGACACGCTCCCCCTCTGCCTCAGGCCCCAGGACAGCACCACAGCCAAACCCCTGAGCTCAGGGGACTGGGCTCGGGCTGGACATCACCTCATGTTTCTATGAATTTCTTACAAATGATCAAGGAAAGGTACCCTCCCCATAGGAACAATGAGATCCATCATTTCACCAAGCATCTCCACGTACAGGTACATGTGCTCAGGGCCCTGGTCCCCATGGACCCCCGGGCAAATGCACGTGAGGGAAGACACACAGGAAAAGAACACCTCCTAGCACCACTCTTTCCCTTTAGAAACATCACTCCCCACCCCACCCCCGGTATAAAGAACACAGGATGCATAACATAATCATGGGCATCAGATAATAGGATTTAGTATATTTCACATTCTAAAGTATATTTCACATTCTAAAATAAAACCAGAAGTGCTAGAGATCCTAAAGCATGTATTTAAAACACAGTATGTAAACGGAAGCTTTTAATAAAGGACTTCTGTTCACTGCCCGAGGTATCTCGAGTACCCCCTCAATAATCATAAGCAAACAACCAAGAGATATCCTAACACGCAGTGAATCTTCACATGAGGACCTCCCAACCTGACTTCTGGTCCCCAAAATGCTCAGTGCCCAACACCCGCACACCCACGTGCGCTGAGACACCCACAGCTGAAGGGGAACCATGGGCCCTGAAAGGATGCGAGGTGTAGGAGACAACACCGTCCAGTACCTTTATCGGCTGACAGACTGAATGGGACAGAAGTCTCGATGAGCTGCAGGACGTCCCTTTCTAACTGCGTGTGGGGGAGAAAGGACCCATACAGGTTCTTGCAAAGGCCCTGCTTAAGAGGGTTTCCCCTAGATCCCAAGGACACCTCTGAGAATCAGGACACAAAATTAAGGACTGGAAGGTGTCTCTCTGAGCAGGCCACCCTCTTTCCTCCAGCTGGGAGTCTTGTGGCCTTTCCCTCCTCCCTGCACTTTACCCGAGAGGACCCCTCCAGCTACTGTTAGGCACTCCCAGCCCTACATGGGGCTGATGTCATCGTGCCTGTGCACAGGGCCATTTTTGGTGTTTGTTTCTCAGAAGAACGCAGAGTATAAACACAGCCGACTCTGGACCATTTCAGGCCTCCATACAGGGCCTCAGAGAACAAGAGCAATGGAAAGCCACCAACGGTGCCAGGAACAGAGTCAGGGACCCTCCGTGGGCGGGCGGGGGCCACGTGTTTGACTAAGGAGCGTCTAGTCTACCGTACATGGGCAGCCAGCAGAAACCTGCAGGGCTCTTGGGGAAATCCATTCATTCCGGACAAGTTAACAGTACCTTTGGACTGTTTAGGTAAGAGGGGCCAAGGTTCTTGGGGGCTTTCGGGGCCCTCGCCCTATGAAGCTGTGGCACCAGATGACTTGTAAGATCCAGGCATCTCTAAAAATACTGTGATCACAGGCAGTGATCAGAATGGATCAGTGAGCAGAACAGGCATCTGGAGAGAAGAGAAGAGACCAACACAGAAATCTGGGGTTGTCATTTTCTTCAAACTTCTGGGGCTATTTGCTCTAACTTGGTGGGCCTGAACTGTGCTTTCGAGATGAGAAGGGAAAATTAATCAGCTTCTACGTTAATCCTGTTCTCCAAGAGTCTAAATGGATTTGAGATAAACTTCAGGTTCAGCCCCCCTTGAATGCTCGCACCCTCTGGCTTGAACCACCAGCACTTCTCAACTTCCGGCTTCCCCTCACTCCTCCTGGACTTGGGAAATCTGCCGCTTCCCACCTGAGACGTTCTGGGGGAAAGACACTCTCTCACGTGAAGTGTGTTCTTGTCAGCCCAACCAGCACAGATGACACACTCGGAATGTGTCTCGGTGGCTGCAGCTGATCTGTTTCGAGCTGAAGCATCTGTTTGAGGACATGTGAAGAACCATACAAGGCTTGAAATATTTTTCATTCGACTGGATACGATTTAAATACTTCAAGACGGTTTTAAAAGGACAATTTCCCCTGACATTGGAGGGACGAGAAGAGCCTTCCACTTATGGGGTCATAACTCAAATGTTTCTAAGAGTCAAGCAAGTGAAGCAAACAACTGAAACAGCAGCGTCACTCACAGTGAGCAGCCGTTCCCTGGCACCTGCTGGTGGCCGCCAAGCAGTAACGTGGGCCCAGCGCAGGCACACTTCTTTTTTTTTTTTTTTATTAAGATTTTTTTTTGTTTATTTATTTGAGACAGAGAGAGAGACAGCATGAACGGGGTGAGGGGCAGAGGGACATGCAGTCTCCCCACTGAGCAGGGGGGCAGGGAACCCGATGCAGGACTCGATCCCAGGACCCCGACAAGAGGATCTGAGCGGAAGTCAGCCACTTAACAGACTGAGCCACCCAGGCGCCCCTAGTGCTGGCAGGTTTACTATTTCTTTTAAGAGAAACCTGAAACCCGTATTTACTATGAAATCTCCCAATTTAATGCATCCATCAATCCAAGTTTTGGATTGAAAACACTGCAGACTGGTTACAGCCCTGATGAAGTAAGAGGTTTGAACTTTCCTTTCTGGTGTAAACAGCTGTAAAACGGAACAAAGTAGCTGAAGCAACGGTTTTCTGGCATTGGGCGATATACAGCACAGGCAGTAAAAAAAGAAAAAAGAACTAATTCAGACTAGAGGACACAACCAGCAACGTGGCTGACTTCAATCTAACCATATCAATAACTGCATTAAGAGTGACTGCACTAAACACTCCAATTAAAAACACGATGCAGACCAAACAGAATGAGTCAATGGAAGTTTGTGAACCCTGATTTACCTGTTTTCATGTCAACCTTCCAAATATAACCACCACTCAATTAAAGATCTCCTTAGAACAATGTATGGCCTTCCCCACCCATCCCAATGAATAGATGATTTTTTCTGTGAAAATGAAGAAAACAAAACTATGCATCTCCTCCACGAGGCTCACTACCCTGCCGGTCCCCCATGAGGGCCGCCACGGAGGAAGAGTATACACAGGCATGCCGACGCTCGGCAGCACCCGCCACTGTGCAAACCACCTCGGGCGGAAGCCTGACACCAATTTATGTTCTCTGTGAGGCGATCTTAATCAGAGAATACTTGTGCCACTCCTTGTGAACACAGTCCAAAGTGTGACAGAATTTCTTCTGAAGAAAGAAAAGCAGAGGGGGAGAGGAAGAGCCAAAGATACATCCTTTTTTTTGTCTTGTGAGTTGGAGGGATGTATTGCTAAATGCACTTCGCTATGAGCAAACGGTACAGGGCTTACACTCAGAATGGGGGAGAGATACAGGAGTGGCCTTTCCACCCCAAGCACTACTGGGGGGACGAAATTTAGGGCATGAAACTGGAGAATCCATGTGTACTTAAAAATACAGAGAGGCAGCTAATAGGTGTTTTGAGAGACAGTCTCTATTCACCCCTACCGTTCCTTGTTGATAGAAGTGGGGAGCCAGTTCCAACAGCCAAGCAGATTCGATAGCAGTCACGTCTCTCATGTAATACTTAGAGGTCTGTATAACTTCATTGTAGATAACCCTAAAAGCAGGAGAAAACAGGAATGTCCTACACCTTATGATGAGAACCCACAACCACAGCAAACAGAGCTGGCAAGTTTTCCCCTTTCCCAGGGACCTCCTGTGTGTGCCAAATGCACTTCTGCCTCATGACCTGACTGGTGGGTAACAGGGTGTCCACTTTACAGGGGAGATCAGTCTGACATGACTTGCAGAAGATCTCACTTCTCAGTGTAGGACCCTTCTGGATTCTCAATCTGCATTTACAAACTCTCAACAGAGCACTGACTTTATTAGAAAAAGAGAAGCGAAGGCTTGCCTGATTTTTTTTTTTAAGATTTTTATTTATTTATTTGACAGAGAGAGATCACAAGTAGGCAGATGGGGGGGGGCGGAGAGCAGGCCCTCGGCTGAACAGAGAGTCCAATGTGGGGCTTAATCCCAGGACTCTGTGATCATGACCTGCGCCGAAGGCAGAGGCTTAACCCACTGAGCCACCCAGGCGCCCCACCTTGCCTGATTCTGAAAAGGGATGAAAATTAACTATAAACAGACACAAGGAACTTTTTAGTGAGATGGAAATATTCTACATCGTATTTGGAGTGTGAGTTACATGGGTATACCCAGTTGTCAGTACTCTCACTATATAAATTATACCACTACTTGTGGGAAAAAAGGAGGGGCGGGGGCCTTGCCTGAGGCTGAGGTAAAAGACACCAAAGAGCCAAGAAGATGATTTCAAATCCCCAGATTTCCGAGAGCATGTATCAGATAGACATCAGTTTCTGAGCTGTCTGAAGTGCTGACACAGGGCTTCCCTAACAACTGTGAACACCCGGCCACTCCGTCACTGTGTGCCCCTCGAAGCCAGCCAGCAAATGATCAGCTCCTGAAGGTTGGGCCCAGTGAGAGGGAGGTGCCCTCTGCAGAGGCCGGAGTGGAAGGATGCTCCCTCGGCCACCCTAAGGTGATGGGGACTCCAGGACTGGCTCTTTGCCCTTCCTCAGGAATGGAGCAGGAAGAAAGAAGTCTCCCCAGTTAAGTGACTCCCAAATTAGTCAACCCAAAGTCGGCAAACCCTTGGGAAAGGATCTAGAATCAAGGTTTGCTTCCCTGTTCCACTCAGCCTGCATGCTGACGGACAAACAGCAACACTTCTAAACCCAGAACTCACTGACCGAGTCTTGCTTGCTGCAGCTCGGCAGCTTCTGGATCTGCATGGGTTACAGGATAAAGGCTAATCCCCGAGACCAAGGGTCTCAAACTTCACGAACCACCTGGAGGGCTTGTTAAGACAGGACCCCACTCCCCGATTCTGATTCAGAAGGGCTGGGCCTGGCCTGGACATCGGCATTTCTAACAGGCTTCCAGGTGATGCTGACGCTCGCCTGGAGACTGCACTTTGGATACCACTACCTCAGGACGCCAAGGACCTCACAGTGGACCTTTCTGCCCTCTCTTGCTTCTACCATTATCTCCCTTCTCAGGCCCGCTTGCTCTCCTCCACCTTCCTCACTGATTTGTAGGGAAGAACCAGTTATTGTTTTTAAATATTCCAATCCACTGTGAGAGCAATATCTTTCTAAAACACAATACAAACGAATTACTAGAAAAACGAGATTTTTAAGGGGCGCCTGGATGGCTCAGTCATTAAGCATCTGCCTTCGGCTCAGGTCATGATCCCAGGGTCCAGGGATCCAGCCCCGCATTGGCTCCCTGCTTGGCGGGCAGCCTGCTTCTCCCTCTCCCCCTGCCCCTGCTTGTGTTCCTTCTCTGTCAAATAAATAAATAAAACCTTTAAAAAAAGAAAAAAGTGGGCGCCTGGGTGGCTCAGTGGGTTAAAGCCTCTGCTTTCGGCTCAGGTCATGATCTCAGCGTCCTGGGATCGAGGCCCGCATCGGGCTCTCTGCTCAGCGGGGAGGGGAGCCTGCTTCCTCCTCTCCCTGTCTTTCTGCCTACCTCTCTGCCTACTTGTAATCTTTCTCTCTGTGTCAAATAAATAAATAAAATCTTTAAAAAAAAAATAAGAAAAGAAAAAAAAAAGAGAGATCTTAAGAAGACAGACAAAAGACAGGTTCCAATTTCTTATTATCAAATTGGACAGACAATAACTTAACTGACTCAAGTGCTACTAAAAGTCTAAATGCCTCCTCTGAACTTGTGTGCGCGTCTCTTCCTTCACAGGCGCGGTTCCAGACTCGCCCCATCTCACACACCACCTCGGGCTAGCCTGGGCCCGCTGGGACTCCCCACTTCCCAGACAGGAGATTCCCTCACCTTCCCGTGGCTTCCCTTCTGCTCCTCCCTCAGTGTGTATTCCCTCCACATCCCTTTCTGACTGAAAAGTCCTGTCTGCAGGCCCTGGAGCAAATGTCACCTCCTCCACAAAGCCAGCGCGGAGTCTCCCGGGCACGTTAGGTGCCAGCCTCAGCACTTGACATGCCTCCCACACCAGGCCCTTCTCCTGAGCTGCTGGAATCTCTCTGAATCGGTCTCCATCAGGCCTGTGGCCCAGAACCCCAATCTGCCTCCACATCACTGTGAGCAGTGTACGGTTTAGCCCCTAGTCTGGGGGTGAAGACGATAGTATGCAGAGTACATGGTGAGGAGAGGAATATCACCATTTGCATCAGGAAATCTGATAAGAGCAGAAATTCTGTAGATGACTCAGCATAACAAAGTCAACAAATGTGTACGTCAGGTGCATGCCAGGCCTAGGGACCCAGGGATGAACAAGAACCAGGCCCTGCCTTCTGAGCAGTTACAAGGCTCAGAGGCAGGCAGTGGCTTACCAGCGAGGCGGCTTCTCTGCATAGAGGACCGAGGCAGGGTGGATATGTAATTCATGATCGTCACGGATCGTCCTTGCAAACAGAAGAATTTTATCTGAAGTCAGTCTGAAACACTTGGAGCGGGACTCTCCCCACAGGTGGGTTTCATATTATCAAAAACTGCATGCAGATGGTACTTCACTCGAACAAACTATTCTCTCCATCTTCTCTAGTGCCCTGGATGACCCCTGGCCCACTGCCACCCCAGAAGTCAAGAACAAATCATACAAAAAACAGCATGTGGCTATTCAGGAAAAAACATGGAAAATACACTGCTCTGCCCACGTTCATGTTTTTCTTCCATATGTTCTCTTTCAAAACAATTTCCTTAGGGACAGGAATAATACATAAGGTTACCTGTATAAACTTTTCTATTAAACAAAGTTAAATGGTAAAGATAAAGGCTATGGAGGACATAATAATAGGGGGAAAAGAAAGCTCAGTACTGGACTATCCATTTCTCTGATATAATATTCCAAATGTCAACTCAGATTTGATTCAATTTAATTCAACACACAACTATTGGTAAGATCAAATCACAAGAGAGCATCAGCAGATTAGGATGCTGTTGCCCAAACCCTAATTACAGGGTGTTTCTGTGGTGCCAGGGACCTGTGTGTCAGGGAAGTGCTTCGAGCACCATGACTGAGCTCATCTCCAGCTCTGTGATAAAACCAGCACCCCAGGGTCCTGGCTTGCCACCAGGTGGCCTGAGCTGATCAACACTGAACTTTTGCTTCAAACGGACAGGCTGACCATGAAGCCAACTTCCCCTCAGAAAATAGGAATGTAGGGTGCCTGGGTGGCTCAGTGGGTTAAAGCCTCTGCCTTCGGCTCAGGTCATGATCTCAGGGTCCTGGGATCGAGGCCCGCATCAGGCTCTCTGCTCAGCGCAAAGCCTGCTTTCCCCTCTCTCTCTCTCTCTCTCTGCCTGCCTCTCTGCCTACTTGTGATCTCTATCTCTGTGTCAAATAAATAAATAAAAATCTTAAAAAAAAAAAAAAAAAGGAAATAGGAATGTACTTCCCCTCAGGATTCTCTGAGGGGAAAAGGCTAATGACAAAATAATATATGGAGGAAATGCAAAGAAAAGCTGGGGGGGAGCCTTTGGATAGCTCCTGTATAAAAAGAACAGATGAACTTTTCAACAGACTCGGGTGACGCTCTGGACCAGAACAAGGTGAGGTCCTGAAGTTATTAGGAGGGCATGATTGACCAGTGATTTTCTGCCCAAAAACTGGAACTGGAAGAAATGGGCTGCGGTCTTTGGCAGGGGCACATCCAGCACATGAAGAAACACCTGCCAATATCCAAAGACAGCAACTACGGTCACAATGTCCACAGGTCTCTCCAAACAATGAACTGCCAACGGCAGGGTTGTTTCTCCAGGAAAGAGCATCTCCGACGGTCCTTTCCTGTTCTCTTATTTCGTTATTAGAATGGAAATATTTCCAGCTTCCAGGCTTGTAATTATCATCCTTACACAACATACGGATGAGCTGAATATTTGAGAATCATTTCCATCAACTTAAGATATTATGCTGAAAGCTATGTACTTAACCTCAACTCATCTTTGGAAGGAGGCAGGAGATAAAGAAAACCTATTTAATTTAATTTCTGTACTTTCCCAGCACATCAGCTTTCTATGGGGTTTGGATCATTTTTAAGATTTCTCCTTTAACAAATGACTTCACAAAGTATCACGTTACCTATAAGCTCCAGTAGAATGAAATCTTGCTGCATTTGCAAAGAATCCCGAAACAATGCACCTCAGGACTGGATCTGGATCACCTGTACGAGGCAGCAGACAGAGCGATGCGTGAGCCCCTGGCTTGCCCTATGCTCTGCGTGCTCAGGCCTGTGCTGTGAGGCCCCAGCCCAGGCTGCTTTGAGCCGCCTCACAAATCCCCTGAACCAGCCCCAGCCCCGTGCCTCCCGGTGCTGGACGCCGGCCCTGGCACCATCTATGCCTGTTGAAGGAAGTGTGCCGGACTGATCCTTTAACTCGGGATGGCCCAACCCCACCTGGCCACAGGGTGACAGGACCAAGGCCAGGCACCAGAACCCAAGAGAGCACACTACAGGCTGGCCAGTGACACCAAGAACTTTTTTAGGAGAAAACCTTAATGTTTGTTCCATAAGACAAAACATTACAACATTATTTCTGTGGTTATAAGCTACAGCACGTAACTCTTTACAATTTTTCCAATGTCCCATTTTAATTGGTGTGTCTGTATTGCTACAGTAAACATCTTCCAACCATTTATTAGATGATTTTCACAGGATACATCCTAAGTGAATGTGCAAAGAATAATGCCATGTATGTGGCTTACGACATAGTGTATTTAATCAATTCTAAGACTCACTCTTTTTTCCCCCTTTAACTCACTGAAATCAGAAGAGTATTTTGTAATTATACCAGCAGTACTTTTTTCCTAGTGGTACATTAAAATAATAGAATGATAGTATCTTAGATCCAACGAAATAGAGTATGTTGGTAAATAAGTTCCCAAAAGGCAGTCTAATTTACAAAGTCATCAACAGTACACAAGAATGTCAGTGTCACTGCATTCTCACTGGCAAAATTTTGGCTAAAAGGTACACCTTCTTTTACTGCACATTTATCAATTACTATGTGGGTTTCTTCTTCTGTGAGTTTTCTGTTCCTCTGCCCATATATCAGCTTGGAAACTAGTATTTTTTCTAAGCATGTTAAATGAACTCATCCTATGATAAAGTTTTTAATTTTTCATCTCTTATGTCTGCTAAAAATACTTTTACTATTTGCTTTTTCTGTAACATCTTAGAAATTTTAAATTGGTACATAATTTACTGTGTTTCCATGATTTTCTCTGTTGTTTCTCAGCAAAGAACTGATAAATCTCAAATCTACATCTCTAACCAAAGTCTGACCCAAGACTGTCTCTTCTCTCCAACTGCAAAAGAAACTTCTATGTAAAATACACATTCTTATTAGGGGAACATCACTTCCAAAAGGATGAAAATTGGCTCCTGGGCAGGGAGGGAGGGATATCTCAGATACTGCAATGGCTGTGGCCCAGCAAGTCTCAACCCTACCTTACAAAATCTTACTTCCCTTCATGTTTAATTTCTCTTGCTAGGAAGAATTTAAATTTAATGTCACTTTTCTCCTGAGTGAGAGTTGACAATGAAAAACAGGTTAAGAAACACAGATGGAGAACTAGAGCTGTCATCTGTTAGGTGACAAGCACTAAATCAGCTTCTCCCCCAATCAGCTGCCTTTGGAAGCTTCCCATTTTTATCAATGACACCAACTTTACCCAATCACCCCAGTTTCAACTGTCCCCTCTCCCATGAGCTTCTTCATTCATCAATATCCTGAGCATCTAATATGCCCCTCACCCCAAGCGCCTCTCTCCACAGCCTCCCTGCCGCGTGCATGCAGTGCAACCCCGCTGCTGGACTGGACCTGACCCCCCGCTCAAGGCCTGCTGTGCGACCTCCCAGGCCCAGCCCCGCTGGATTCCCACCTCGCTGCATGCCCGTTATACCCGCCACCCATCTGCCTCAGCACTGATGGCTCTACTCTAACTGCGGAGGGAACTGAAGACCTCACCCTGTAGCACTCTGTCTACCTGCATCAGTCTCGCCCTTCACTGCACCGTTTCCTCGGAGTCACAACTATGTCTTGGCCACTTTGTAATCTTGCTGTTAGGACAGAGGTAAAAATAAGGCTGAAGTGGCAGGAATGAAACTGCCTGAGTTCAGGTTCTGATTCCACCACACACTCAGCGTGTGACCTTCAGCAAGTTTCTCTTTGTCTCTTCGCCCACGGATCGCATCTACAGGGATACGAGTGGCACCTAGTCACTGGATGGGTGTGAGCACTAAATGAACTCACACGTGGAAACACACGGCACACACTGGCCTGCTCTCGGCGCTAACGGAACGCTAGCGGTACTCGTGGCGCCGAGAGTGGCAGCGCGCCAGGCATGTGGCTGGCACTCACTGGGCACCAGTCGAGTGAATGAGCAGAGGGGTCACCTCTTCAAGAGCACAGACTGTAAGCCACACAGATCCGGATCAGCTGAACCAGCTGTGCTGTCCTGAACTCAACTGAACTTCTCCCTAGGACTTTACTCATCAGTAAAGTAAGGACATTATGACCCACACTTCACCAAGTGTCACCTGTGACACCACGCCTGCCATGGTGTAATCGAGTGTGTCCTCAGTTAATGGTAGTCACAGGCACAGCCAGAAGCCAGAGACCACGGCTTACGCAGCACTCCTGTCTTACCCTAGGGACTGCTGAGGCTCCACACACAGACTTCATGACTAATGTCTACATATGAACATAAATGTAATTTATATGGTATAGCCCTAAATACTGTCCACTTAAAAGCAACTTTTCTTGCAAAGCCTACATGGGGAAATTAATAACTACATAACATGCAATGATATGAACACTAATGATCCTGAAGTCTTGTGAGGGCTTGTCAATTTTTTTTTCCTCACTAAGAATAGCCCTCAGAAATACAAATGACCTCCCGGGAAAAAACATGCTACTTTTACATGCTCAGCTTTTCACCGACACGGGCAATTCCGTGTGAGCCCGGGGGAGGTAGGGAGCATGCCGTGCTGCCTCGCACCAGCCTTGCACGGACTGTCTGCGAACACAAGTGAACAGCACAGGACGGGGTGTCGCCGGGTGTGAAGGTTTGCTCTTACCTTCGCTAGATTTCTTGGGCACTTGAAACTTGACAAGAAGCTTCTTCAACTGCTCTCGCACTGTCGCCGCTCTGACAAGACCCTTGTAATTCAGGAAATGTTCCTGACACCACTGAGAGTTTTTATTGTGCTACAGGGCAACCCAGACAAAGGGGGAGTGAGAGAAATGCAGACAAGTTCTCGACCACAACTACACTGCGAGGCGTACTATTTCCTCTTCCCCCATTTGCTTTACTCTGTGGGACCAGACCTTCCTGTCCTAATGGGCCCCATTCTGTCCCATCTTCCTAAACAGATGCTGACCGCCACACGCACCATCTGACGGCTCTTTCATCTAGCTTCCCGGGCTAAAAGGCAATGGAGAACTTACTGACAGAGTTGTTTTCAATCTGAAATGCCCACCCAAGTGGCGAGTTGTAAGAAAGAACCACGTCCCTGTGGGTCTTTGTGAATTAACTTTGTAAATCAACTTTCTTTGAGTTCATCATCCTAGAAGACTACAGGTGAGCAATGACACTTGCCAATTTAGAAATAATTTGCAAATGACTATTATTTATCCCCAACATATGACTTTTCTATCAACAGTGCTTAATTTTATTCTACATTCTTAAGTAGAATCATTATGTCTTAGACTAAATTACTGCTGTGGGGATGGTACCTCTGAAATTCTACTCTAAGCCAGAAAGGAAAGCGTTTTGAATAAGAAAATGTCATCCACAGAAGATTTTCCAAGAAGGTGATTATACACTAATATTGTATAGACGTACACCCGCCTCCCACCGGCAGAATGAGCTTCAGAGTGCAGACGGCACGCTGCACCCATACAAATGAATTTTAACTCCCATTACTCATTATTCATGACTTCAGTAAGAGAGCAGGCTTTTCTGAAGACTGTTCATTAACTGAATAATCTCCCTTAGACCTCTGAGGAAACAAAAATTTAGTAGTTCTCCTCTTTTGAGAAAGTATTTAAGAAATAAACACAAGATACTAAAAATCTGAAACATTTCACCCTTTCCTTTATGTAAGAGGTTTCTTATAGTTTTCATCATCTTTAGACCTCCCTTTCCAGCAATTTTTGGCAAAACTCTTAAGCTATATTTGCTTAGTTTTACAAAACGTTAAGAATATTACAGAGAAATATAATAAAAATTAACACTGCCTATGGCTAAATCCAGGTAGGGCGTATGAATAGATGCAGGTCCTCACCACACGTCCCTCGCGGCCGGTCCCCGCTGGAGGAATGGCGGCTGACACAATCTCAAACTCACAGAGACTGCTTTGAAAATTCAACTCAACACCACACACTCCTGGCCTCACTTATTTGGCAGAAAACAGAACAGGACCTGCTACTCAGATGTCTGCCAGTGCTGTCCAGCAGCACCGGTGGGCACGAGACGGCGGGGAGAGCGGAAAGGCCGAGCCGTCAGTGTGCTGCTAGTGGGCCACATCTCCAGGCAGGGGACAGCCAGGAGCGACTCCTGTGCTCTTCCAGGAAAAATCGCACCACAAACCCAGGCAGGGAAGTACTGGCAATAACCTAATAGAAAAAATACCGAGGTGTCTCGGCCATTCCTTTATCAACTGACCTTCTGGAATCCTCACTCCTAGATCACCTTGAGTGGGATGGAGGGGCCTTTGAGCGGTAGCTGTACTTACTTTGATAAACGCTTCGTACACGTTGAGCATCGTGAGATGATCACCCTCCTCCACAGCAAATTTCCGGTGTACCCGAATCTGGAAAGAATAAAGCAACATTAAGAAGTCAACTACTATGAGCCTCTGGTACTGGGCGATAACATTACACGCTGAAGAGCTCATGGCTCGCAGAGTCAAAAAGACCTAGTCTGCACCAGCTCCGACTCCCCCAGCTCCCGAAAACCTCAGACTGGTAATATACCCTTTCTCGGCCTCAACTTCCTCATCTGTAAAATTGGGATTATTAAACCTATCAAGACTGCTGTGGGATTAAGGTGATTCACTCTAACACCTGCCAGGCATATTAGAGAAATGTCCTGAATGTTCTTATCTCTCTCCTCCTCTATCCAATCAATACCATCTCTTTCCACCCCCACCTCAGCCCGGAGGAAAATGTAAGTTCCGGGAGGGCAGGGGACCAGCTGTCTGGCGCGTGCTAGACACTGTATTCATAGGCAACCACCAGCTGCACAATCCTTTCAGACCCCATCCCGCAGTTTTTCTTTCTGTAAGATCCTGGGCAACACCGCCCAGCTCTCACAAGTTCAAGAAGCACCACATACGATACATACATAAGCAAATATACTTAGTACCTCTAGAATTTTCTCCTTGCATCAAATATCACATAATTAACCAAGCTACTTACCCACCTCCTGCCTTCCAACCATCCCTTCGTTAATAGGTATTCCCTGCACATTACCAGAGGCCAGGTGCTGTTCTAAGCATTTGGGATATAGCAGGGAATCAAACAGTGGTGGGAGCAAAAACCAAGCAAGCAAATAAGCCAAATATAGTACAGCGGGTTGGAGGAAGGCCCAGAGGAGAACACAGCAGAGGAGAGGCTGGACCGGGGAGGGCACACACTCCAATTCCAGACAGTGGTCAGGACCTCAGGTTCCTCATCTTAAAAACGAGTCTGTCTACTCTGAGGGAGAACTGTCAAAAAGGTTAACAGAAAAGCAAACAAAAAAATAGGGAGAAAATGGACATAATCACCAGGCACAGAGGCAGGAAAATGTAATCTATCATGTTACAACTGACAGGGAAGAAAACCACCTGTAATAAAGTCTCTCTCCCCGCCACAAGTCCAAGTTCAGCTCCTGCGTGTGCAAGGCTGCCACTTCCCACTCTCCCAGCAGGAACCAGCCCTGATCACACCCTGGCCTCCCTCTGTCCGCACTCACTACTGCAGTCATCTCTGGTGCCGGGGACTCGGGTAGGGCCCTGCCACCTCCTTGGCGTGGAGGACCCCTCCGCCGCCACCAAAATCAGCCTGCCGTGCCCGGGCACTCCTTACGGCACTAGTTTGCCACCCGGGTCGCTCCCAGAGGGGTATGAAGGCCCATTTCCCTTATGGGGAGGTCAGCAGGTCACAGTTACGACCAGGGGCTCCAGACAGTGAAAGGCAACTGCCCCACGGCTGGGCGGTCACAAGTGAGTTACCTAACCTTTCTGTGCCTCCACCTCTAAAGATGATGAGAATAGTGTTTACCTCCCGTGATTATGGTGAAGACACAAGGGAACACAACGCACATAAAATGTCTGGCACAATGTCAGGCACACGGCAAACACTCAGAATGCAAGTGGGTCCCATCTGTACAGCCCTGTCGTCAGTGGTTCCCAGAGCGTATCAACAAGGGGGGCCCATAGTCAAAGAGACTGGTACGAATGGCTTGGGGAAAAGGCTAGACTTACTGCCTGAGACTTCTGGTTTGAGGGGACCACAAAGATATTCTGGATTTGCATCATGGCTGCAATGCTTAGAATTTCCTGAGAACAGCCAAAATTTCCTATAAAACAAAAAGCATGTTTGATTTCAAACATGTACTATCAATGAGAAGTGAAAGACATTTTGTTATTTTCCTTACACCATACTACAAACTAAAGTCATATGCTTATATATAGTTTGACTGTTTAAGTTCGTAACATATGAACACTTTACCCTGCTGAATGTAATGCCCCGTATGTGGCCCAGACGAACGGAGGCCCGGGAGGACTCTGAGAACTCTCGCTGCACACCACGGTGAGGCGAGGAGAGCTGTGTCACTAAGGGCAGGTTCGCTCTACACCTGTTCCCTACTCCCATCAGAACAGCCAGGATTATGGCCAAAATCCGAGAGGGAAAGGGCGGGGCAGGGAGTATGTGGGTTGTGTCCCTTTGCGGTCTCTCTCCTCCCGGACCTTTCTCTGGGGTGGCCTCCCTCCTGACAGGGCTCACCTGACCTGGCAAGTCCCAGGCACGCCTAGACCAGGGCAGCCCTCTTCGGACAGCGGCTGCTCACGCCTGGGAACAGGGTCTGCAGCCGTTGGCACTCGAGGGCGCTGGACAGTGACAGCACACTGCCCCGCCCATCTTCCTCCCCACAGCTTCCTGCCTCATGGCTGACACGCTCCCCCACCCCAAACTTAAGAGGCCCATTTCTCAATTAAGCCTGGTCAGAGGTCATCTGGATGTTTCAAAACTAAAGCTACCTCTCACCAGCTTAGTCTGAAATACAGCTCTGTAAATGGCGAGTGAACACAAAAGTTAGCCAAAAGCAAGAAAAAATTCTAATTTCCTTTCCTGGTAGGGGCGGTGGGTAGATGATTCTGACTTGACCTCTAACTTAAGAACTTTCGCTCCTGGGTGCCTGGGTGGCTCAGTAGGTTAAAGCCACTGCCTTCGGCTCAGGTCATGATCCCAGGGTCCTGGGATCGAGGCCCACATCGGGCTCTCTGCTCCCCTGCTTCCTTGTCTCTCCTCTCTCTCTGCCTGCCTCTCTGCCTACTTGTAATCTCTCCCTCTGTGTCAAATGAATAAATAAAATCTTTAAAAAAAAAAAAAAAGAACTTTCGCTCCTTACTCCTATCCTCACAAACATCTGAAGGCGTCAAGAAAGGTGGGTCCCTTGTGTGCTGGTGGGGGAGTACAAAGGGGCGTACCTCTGTGGAAAATAGTATGGTCAGGCCTCAAAAAATTAAACACAGAATTATTGGATGATTCAGCAATTCCACTGGAAGCACACACTCAAAAGAAGTGAAAGCGGGGACTCCAACAGACGCTCATATGCAATGCTCGCAGCAGCCTTACTCACAACAACTGGACGGTGGAAGCAACTCTTACATTCACTAGAGTCCATCGACAGATGAACAGTACATACACACAGTGAAATACTAGTCAGCCTTAAAAGGGGGCATTCTGACACAGGCTACAACATGAAGGAACCTTAGAAGACAGTACATCAAATGAAATAAATCTGTCCCAAAAGGGCAAATATTATAGGATTCCACTGAAGGGAGGTTCCCAGAATTATCAAATTCATGAAGACAGAGTAGAAGGGTGGCTACAGGGCCAGGGGGAGGAGGGAATGGGGACTTGGTGTTTAACGGGGACAGAGTTTCAGTGTGAAAGATGAAAAAGTACCGCAAATGGATCGTGATAAGGGCCGACTGACAATGTGAGTGTACTTAATGCCTCAGAACTGTACACTTAATGTTTTAAATAGTACATTTTATGTATTTTTTATAATTAAAAAGAAAAAACTTCCCTGTTTAAAAAAAAAAACCAGGTGTCCATTCTAGGCCCCCAGGAAAACAAACAAAAAGTGTTTACTGAATTAATTAATGGTGACTGACACAGAATCCCCAGTTAACAACATGCCCCAAGTCAGACAGCGTTAGAGGAAAGCTCCTTCACTACTCGGAATATATCCTGCTCTCTTCCCCAGGGTGCACAAAATTCGAAGAACTAATCCTCTGACAGAATCAATGAGAACTACTGGCCTCTACCTACCTGATTCAAGCAGCATTTTTGCAAACATGGGATTCAAAGGAAACTCTGCGATTCTCATGCCAAGAGGTTCAGTTAGGCGACAGTCTTTGTCCAGACCTGCCATAAAAACAACAACAACAGAAATCAGAAGGCATGTACCATTGTGTTGGAAGATGTATGGTTATCAGGAGGATAAACGATGATGTACGCTAGGAAAAGGTGTCCAAAAGATGAATCATGCTACCAAACTCAATCTTACATCAGAATGCTGTTACGTTAAAAGAAGAACCACTCTGAGCTCCTGAATAGCCAATTTTGAAAAACTGACAATTCTAATAGCTTCTATTCAAGGACTTCATTCCAAGGAAACAGCCCTGAAGCCTCCGTCCGCTCCCCACTCTCCTCACCCACCCCAGAGACTGCTCCTTCCAAGTGCAAGTGCAGATGTCCCAGAAGGGCATCCCGCACCCTCTGCTCCTCCCACACTGTGAGAGCAATTACAAGGCCAGCGACTACAAATCTAAATGTCTGCCCAGATCTCTCTTGGATGCCAACACCAGAACTCTTCATCCAACTGCCTCCTGGGCAGTTTACTGAACTGGGTGGACTCCAATTCCCCACATCCCTCCTTGCCCCTGTGCCACTAGCCAATATTCAGGTATGGGACTCCAGAGCTGTTGCCATGCAGACTACTCCCAAGGTATGCTGTTAAAATACGTCCTGCAGAGCTCAGAGTAAGACAGGAAAGGTAATTTCTCTTCTGTTCCCATATAATCATCTCTTGAAAGGTGATAATTCAGCTCGTAACTATAAATTAAGTTGGGTAGTTACCCTTGGCTTCTCCCCCTTACTAAGGGCAGTGAAGAAATAGAAAATATTTTAACTTTCATTCTGTTGGATTAGAGGCAAATCAATCCAAATGAAAAACTTCTATGTTGTCAATGTTCTCTCATACTCATCAGAGACGATCCCAGGAAACCTTGCTTTCAGGGTCCTATCACATGCCTGAGAACAGGGATGGGAACCTATTCTGGCACACACTCACTCTGGGCTGACCTGATGCAGACCCACCTATTGGCCTTTTAAATCCATCTTTTAAATCAATAATTGGCTATTCCTTTTTGGGGAAGTATCACAACTGTAATGAATGAAGATGGATTCCACACAAAAAAAATAACTCCAAAATGGAGCACAGCCTTATTACACGTAAGAGCTAAAACTATAAAAACTTTTCAAAGAAAACCCAAGATCTCCATGCCCACGGGCTGGGAAATGGTTTCTTAGGTAAGACACAAAAAGCACAAGCAACGAAAGAAGAAATACATATATTGAACTATGTGAAAACATGAAACTTTTGTACTATAAACAATACCATAAAGAAAGATGAAAAGCCAACCCACAGAATTGGAGAAGTATTTACAAATCATAGATCTGATAAGAAACTTATACTCAGAACACATAAAGAACTCCCTCAACTCAGTAAGAAAAAGACAGGACCCTAAGTAAAAATGGACAAAGGATTTGAATAGACATTTCTCCAGAGAAGATCCATGAGTGGCCAATAACCACATGAGAAAGTGCTTAACACCATTAGTCATTCAAGAAATGCAAATCAAATCCACAAGATATCACTTCATCCCCACTACGATGCATGTAACACAGAAGACAGGTAACAAGTGTTGGCCACTTGCTGTCATGTAAAGCAAGTGGAACCCTCATACCCTGCTGGTAGGAATATCCACCAAGAACTAGCGCAAAAATGTTTACAGCAGCATTATTTATATTAGCCAAAAAGGGAACAACCCAAATGTTCATCAACTGCTCAATGGTAAGGATATTATGTGGCATATCCAATCCAAGCAATGCTATATCATTCAGCAATAAAAAGGAATGAAATATTAGCACAGGCTACAGCACGGATGAACCTTGAAAACATCGTGCTGAATGAGAGAAGATAATCGCAAAAGACTACAGATTATATGATTCTGCTTATGTGAGATGTTCAGAATAGGCAAGTCTACAGAGACAGAGATTAGATCAGTAGTTGCCTGGAGTTGGGAGAAGGAGGGGAGAGGGAGTAGGGAATGAGCATTCATGGGTACAGGGTTTCTTTCTTAGGTGATGAACTGTTCTAAATGTTCTAAATTTGGGGTGATGGTCATATAACCCTGTGAATATACTAAAAACCACTGGACTGTACACTTTAAATGGGTAAATTGTACAGTATATGAATTATACCTCAACGAAGATATTAAAAACAAACAAAACAATCTCAAAGGACAAAACCTCCACCTAAACTTACTACCCAACCAGATATTATGTTCACTCGGGGCAACATTCACAGAAGACAGGTACTTCCTGAGTGGGTGAATTCAAGGCTACAGTTTTCTCTATCTTAAACACTACATTTTTAAACAACAGAATAGAGGTTCTCCCAAAGCATGTTTCCTTGCCCCAAAGAATTCCATGGGCTAGACATCGACCCAATTCTCCACAGGGAATCCAGGAATGGAATGAGGGGGAACAGGAAGAGAACACTGACCCAGAGATTTCAGGATGGGGTAGAAGGACTGAGAAACAGGCCTAGAGAGGTAACATCTGAAATACTGGCAGAGAATCTTCAAGATGTCTTTCAGGAGTGTGGCTCTAGTGATGGTTATTAACAGCTTCTGATGTACCAACATGCTTTATAAATTCATTGTCATAATTGGACTTCATGTACTATTAATCTAATTATGGTCCCACCTTTTTATTTCCATGAAGCTTAAGGGTTGTTAAGAGGATTATATATATGGGGAGAGTCAGTCCCATCCCTGCAGATACTAAGAGCCCTACCGTGAGCACAACCTAACCAATACCATCTATTAGTAAGCAGATGAGAGAACATGTAAGAGACATGCATACCTCCCAGAGCATAGAGTAACTCCAACGCTTGAACCATCGACTGAGCTGGGGGGGGCTGTAAAAACATAAAAAATCCTCCGAAATTAATTTCTTCAGGTAACAGACATAAAGTGTGACAATTTCCTGCTCAAATCCACCCTTCCCTCTTACGTGCCCCATACATCCCAGCCTCCGTGCTTGCATTCACGTTGGCGCCCTTCAAATGTCCTTCCTCTCATTCTCAGCACCCTTACTACTACTTGGTCTTCAATCTCAGCTTGATTAAACACTGCCCCTTGGAGCCCTCCCTCAAGCTCCCCTCCACCAGAAGTGATGGGTCCCTACTTTGAACAATCTCCCTGTTTTCCAACACTCTCATCAGACACTTCTGACTTTGTCCTTCACAGCCTCAACCTTCTATTCCAGCAGCCCTGCTGGGTAACACTGCACCACCCAGAGCCCGGCGCCAGGCCTCGCCCACCAGGGGCAAATGACATACGCAGATTCTGAATTTCTGAAAAGAGAGAATGCTAGACAAGCTGACGTTAATTTAAGCAAAGCTGCTACTGTGACCTTCAGTCTGATTATCTGGATCCAAATTACAGCTCCAGTATTTTCACCTAAACACTAATATTTCTCTCTGGCCTCGTCTGATTTGGGACCATATGCAAACACTGTGTTTTAACATAATTGGAAGGACTGCATATGTATAATTTTAGTTTGTATTTCTGTATGGTTTTCTGTTTGGGTTTTTTTTTTAAACCCAGAGCAACTTCACAGGGATTACTCGGGATGGCTGAACAATATTCTAACAAGGTCATACTCCATAAAATACACAACTGCCTTCCTCCTGAGCAACTGAGTTGTTTTCAGTTCTTTGCTACTTCAACTGATACTGTTAAATAAACAAAATTATATGTAGTCTCTGATTTCAACTGTAAAAAAACAAAACAAAAACCACAGTTTCAGAAGAAAATAACCAGAAGGGAATATATGAAGATGAATTTGTACATATTTTCCTCATTCTTCAGTTGTCCAAAAGTTTATGACTTTCATTATTCTATTTAAAATTTTAATATACAATGATACTCCAAACATGATCACACTATGTACATCCTTTTCTTTTGAATTATTTTTTCAGGAGAAATTTCCCTGAGAAGAAATACCAGGAGTTTCTACACCTAATAAAATAATGTCAGAAAGCCCTCCGGGACTGAAGCGCAGTATGAAACCACTTTCCCAAACTATGTCAGCTTCGGGCTCTCTCCTTTTTCTTCCTGTTTGATCACTTAACTAACGCGAAGTGGTACCTTACAGCTATTTCAGGTTGCACTCATTTCTCTTCTGGAGAAGTCAAACATCTTCCAATGCTAGTTTACTGTTTGTGCTGCTTCCTTTCCTTTAGCTCTTTCTTCAGTGGGTATTTATTTCAAATGATGCTTGAAAACCAACAGTTTTAGAGATGCTGATATGTCATTTTTGCCATTATATGTTTCCCTTTCATTTTAGATGGGAGGCTTTTCTCAAGCTTTTAATTTGCATACAGTTTATCTTCTCTATAATTTCTTCCATATACCAATAATCAAGACTATATTTTTTCCACACTTAAACGATAAACACAAAGTTGTTTTCTTTGGGAGAGAGACTGATATTTTCTATTCCTTCATTCACCTATTTCATCGTGACATATATGACATGGGGACTTTATTATATGAGAATCCGGGCTTGTCACACCACATAACACAATTGGGGTAGAACGAGAGTTAAAACGCTAGTCTTCAAATCATAAAAATTCAAGAAGAAAATATGACTGAATGTTTACTAACTGACCTAGAGGTGGGGAAGTGCTTCGTAAGGACAGGAATAACAGAAGAAATCACAGAGACAGAGATAGAAAAGATTTTACTGTGGAAATACTTACAATGTCTGCACATTGAAAAAAAATACAAAAATAGCAAAATACAAATGACAAGAAAAGCATTTGCAAGACATACTATAGACAAAGATTAATGTCTTTAATAATTAAAGGACTCTTAAAAACCACAATAAACACTAATTCTAACAGATAAATGGCTTAACAATTCAGAAGAAATATAAAGTGGACAAGACACAGGTTTTTTTAAAAGAGAAATCAAATAATAAGGTACAGATATTTGTCCTCCCTTCCTTTCTCCCTCCTGACATCAATCAAATTAGCAAACCTCTACAAGAAAGTAACAGGGCCCGACGGAGGCACCGTGCGTGGGGCAGCATGTGGTGCTGGAGCCTACAGAGGTTTGGCCACATATCAGGGATGTCCAAAACAACTATGGCTGTTTGACCCAATAATTCCCCTCCCAGGAACGTGCTTCAGGAAATACGCATGAAGGCGATCAGCCCCGAAGATGCCCCCCGCACCTCTGCCGCAGGCGTCCTGGCTCCCCCAGCGGTGATACCCCCACATAAGCCTCCACACGCTCACCGTCCCGGATCTCCCCGCCTCCTGACCTGGTGAAATCCTACTTAGGCTTCAGGTCTCACTCCGCCCAATCCTAAGCGGGCTGGGCGCCCTTCCTTTGTCTCTCGGAGCACTGACCCACGCATGGCAATTACCGACTTAGTTGTCACCCCCCCCCGGAGGCAAGAACAGGAACTGTGTCTGCCCTGTCTGGCCCTGCTCCCAAACACCCTGCACGGGGCCTGCTGCAAAGTAGGCATACGACACACGAGCTAAGTGGAAATGAAAATTTTTTTTTGGAAGTGATGCATTCTATCTCATGTCCCAACATCCGCCTGTGGGCATTCCAGACAGCAGGCAGGACTTACCGACATGAAGTGGAACCTGAGGACGTTGTCGATCCCTAGCGCTTTCAGCTGGAGGATGACAGGCGCCAGATTGCTACGCTGCATCTCAGGGACAGTACACTGAGGCAGCTTGTCAAAGGCTTCCTCTGAGAATAAGAAATCAGAACTGTTTGGGGTCAAACGCCACAATCAAACGCAATCATTATCCGCACAGGACAGTTTTCCTTCTCTAACGAGAGGCTCGAAGACTCTAGGATCAGATGCATTATGATATCATGACACAAAGCTGTTTCATATTTCGAAAAGACCATTCCATTTAAAAGGTACCTTAACCTTAGCAGTTTACATCTTTATAAATAACGTATCTTTATAGAAGCCTGTTCTTTTACTTTAGGGTGCCTTTTTAACGTGCTTTTTGTCAGAACATGAAATCAAAGCCACAGGTCTGTGCTGGATCACAACCGGCACTCAGGCCCCACGACCTCTGCTTGGGGCTGCAATAAGTCTAGAAAGCAAGAGCTATACCTATAAGCAAAGAACAGTCTCAAGCGAATCACGAAAATGGTCACCAGACTGTAACAAATAAGCAAATCTTACAAAGAGCAAAAATTGTCCAAATCTAACGTTTTAAAACCAATGAGCCAGGCCCACATCACACTCAGAATCTGATGCTGCCCCCAAACAGATCAACGAATGCTCATGTGCCCCATCAGGGACAGGTGACCTCCAAAGGAAAGGAAGAAGCACAAGGCACGGAGGTGCCAAGATGGGAGGGGCAGGAGAGGGGATAGGGCAGAAGAGATCTCGGAGGCCTTTTCATAAAAGCCTGACAAACAGGGTGGTTGGGGGGTGGGGGGAGGAAGGGATTAATCCACTTTTGTGTATATTCAGAAAGCTTATGGATTATACAGAGAATGCTCCACCCACAAAATCCGACTCACATCAGTCAACATTCTAACTGTGCACACCCTCCCTCCTTAACACAAGGATGGCCCAACCTCCATGCAGATCAGATCATAAGGCTTTCGTTAACTACAGAAAGAAAACAACAACAAAAGGTGTCATGAAGAACTAGCACTATCACTGAAGAATTATTTCAAAAAGGTTGTGAGTGAACAGACAACCAATGCTCTGTGGATGGACTGATACAAATGGCCACAGGCACGGGTCTAACTGGGAGGTGCTGAAGAACAGGCAACAGCAGGAAGATCCAGATGGGATACTCCCTCTGAGTTTCAAGAGCATCTTGGGGGTCGCTCTTTAGTAGGACAGCCACATTTTCCAAGCACGCTGCTGACAGAGGGAGAAGCAAAGTTCTCAGATACCAAGACAGCCCTGCTAAGAAGCCACTCACAGAAAGCAGTGCTGCCCAAGAGTTAATGACATTCAATTAAACTCTACTGAAGACTGAGTGTGTGAGGCCCTGGGCCAGGAGTGGAGAGGAGCCTCCAGAAGCTTCAGTGATATGAAAGGGCCTGGGACCAAGACCAAAAACAGTCACCTCCAAGGCCAAGTCCCAGTGAACAGTCCTCCTGAAGGAGAATGGAGGCTCAGGGAATGAAGCAGCAGTCACTGCAAAAAGGCGTGTGAGGTCACTTCATTAGGGAGTTGTCATCTGAGAGAGGATATGAAGGATAAGGGGGATCTGCTGGGCAGAGGAAACAGCCCAAGGAAAGGTATCAAAGATACGAGATATGGATGTGGAAAAACAGAAAAGTATGTTCAGGAAGAGCACAGTGTAGCTGCAATGCAGTGTAGGGCACGTATGTGGACAGTGGGATAACATAAGCCAGGAAAAGTTCTGGAGGGTTCTGGGAAACAGTCCAGGCTCTGAGCAGATAGCACCCTGCTCAGGACTCCATTCTGTGAAAGCTCATGTGGAAGCCGGTCAGCCAAGAAAGCCTAGGGGCTGGAGGCTAGTGCACCCCATTACTGTCAGGTGGGCCCTGCCCAACCCCACTCCACTCAACTGCTCCTGCTAAGGAAGCCAGTGACCTTTCAACCAAATCAAGGTTAAAAGGCATCTGCCCATCTTTAGTCTGCATTCTGTGACTTTATTTCTTTGGAACATGAGATAATGCTGGCTATGTCCTCTTTAAAAATAGCCTGAGTTCCTCAAAAAGTTCAACACAGACTTACTATGACCCCACAATCCCACTGCCAGGTATCTGCTCAAAAGAATTAAAAACATGCATTCAAAACACACATTTTCATAGTAGCAGCTATTCACAAAAGCCAAACGGTGGATATAATCAACTGATGTAGAGATAAACTGTGGTATATCCATCCATGGAATATTATTCAACCATAAAAAAGAATGAACTACTGGGGGCACCTGGGTGGTTCAGTCAGTTGAGCATCCGACCCTTGATTTCAGCTCGGGTCATGATCTCAGGGTCGTGAGATCGAGCCCCATGTCGGGCTCTGCGCCGGACAGGGAGCCTGCTGGAGATTCTCTCTCCCCTTCTCCCTCCCTACCGTCTCCCCTCTCCCTCTGCAAAAAAAAAAAAAAAAAAAAAAAAGGAATGAAGTACTAATACAACAGAGATGAAACAGGAAAACATTTAGCATTCATTATGCTAAATGAAAGAAGTCAGACAAAGTCACATATTATATGATCCCATTTATATGAAATATCCCAAACGGATAAACCCACGGAAACAGAACAGACTGGTGGCTGTCAGGAGGCAAGGAGGAGTGCAGAGAAACTGCTTAATGGGTAGAGAGTGAGAGAAATATTCTGAAACTAGACAGAGGCAGTGATGCACATTGCAGATGTAATTAAATCCCACTGAATGCTTTGATTTTAAATGGTTAACTTTATATGACATGAATTCCACCTCAATCCATTTGTTTTCAAGTATCCTGAAAGTTACTCTTCTCCTAAATTTCCAGATGCCTTTTAACCTCGGTTCTCTCTTTACTCTCCCATCTTTCCTCCTTGGCACTTTCAGTGGTGGAAGACACTTACCGCTCTGGCCTCGGGCTCTGCCTCCCCCCTCCCATGGACGCTTCCCTTACCTGCTTCCTCCCCACCACACACCTGTACATTCCATGTCCTCTGCCTGATGCTCTATCCCTTCCCCTGGATAACCACAGGCGGCCAGTAAGATCAGGCACAAATGTTCAATTGTGAAGCCCTCCCCAGTGGGATAACTCCCTGATCTCTGCTTCCAAGGCTCATTCTGGTATGGTGATCTTATCATACCGTAACAGGCCAACCTGTTTATGGGGCTGCCTCCACCACCTGGCTGTCAGCCACGTGCCCACAGACCACTCTCGCCTAGCCCGAGATCTCCAAACCCTGGCACAACAGCTGGCCTACGGCCTCAAGAAAGAATAGCCTCAGGGACTGAACAAGGGTGATGGTTCCCAGAAGGAAGGAAGAGACAAAAACAAAGCCCCCGGCTCTGGGAAGTGAGCGCAGGAGAGAGCATGCTAGAGAGAGAAGAGGTTTAAAAATGATGTGAAAATTAAGTCTGGACAACTGAGGAGAAATCTTGGTGCCATCCCCCACCAAAGAGAGGCACAGAGAGAGGGTGGGGGGAGAGAAAGAGAAGCTCTGGACATATCACTGTCAAAGGCAAGGCTGCCTTCAAGCTGGAGAGAAAGTTTCTGAAGGGCTGGGATAGTCTTTATCATAATTTCATCTTGCTCCTTCAGAGCCTAGCACAGTGCCTGGCACAGAGCAGGAGCTGAACAACAATTCACTTTCTATCAGCGGTCTCAGCACAGAGCCTGCCATTTTCACTCGCAAAGATGCTCTCAACCAGAGGCAAAGATGGAACTCAATGCAAGGCCTCAGAGGAGTCAGGATTCTTCTTCCCAGAACAAGAAAAGCGGCACATTAAGCTGAGGGAAAGGTAAGAAAGAAAACACCCGAGACACGTGGCCCCGGCTACAGGGAGGTCTATACCCACACATTAGGCTGGAACTAATGATGGTTGGAATTAGGCTGGAACTGAGGAGGGCAATACCTGGGGACTCAAGGGCCAGCCTCCGCCAATGGGAGCAGTAGCAAAGCAGTGTTCCATTCAGACTGAAGAAAGCAGCGGGGGCCAAGGGACAAAGGACCTGGGGGGGGGGTGGTGTCTGGATTTTATGTGAAGTTCTGCCCAAGGGAGGAAACATCTGTGATACTCTCCAGTGCTCAGGCTAACTACGAGAAAGTCAAAAGCCCTGATGGAATGCCACACTAACCTGTATAAAGGCGGTAACACTTTCCCGAGCGGCTGCGGCCACCACGTCCCGCACGCTGGTTGGCTGACGCCTGGGACACTGGGACCACCACCAAGCACTCAATGGCCGTCCTGGGATTGTAGGCTCGGAGTTTCACGAAGCCACAGTCGATCACATACACAATCCCGCTGATTGTAATGGAGGTTTCGGCCACATTGGTGGCCACTATCACCTAAGTCCCCACAGCAAGAAAAGTAAAAAGAGAAGTTATTTGGTTCTTCTCACTTTTAAGAAACTATTCAAAATCCTAACAGATGTATTAAAGATATTTCCAACAGTGTAGAATCTGTAAGAGGCAGTTTAATATACTGGAAAGAACAGGAGTCTTAGGGTTAGGGTACCCTGGATTTGAATTCTCCAAGGTGTGACTTGGACAGGTTACTAAATTCCTGCTAGTCCCTCATCTGCAGAATATTCAGCCTCTCCTGGGTTGTGGGGATCATCAAATGTGAAACTTCCATAAAGCAATTACAGCCCGGTGCTTGGCCCATAATAAATACTCAACAAATGTTAGTTTCTGCCTTCTGCACAACTAAAGGAAATCACCACCTTGAACATATTTATTCATTCACTCACATTTGAACTATTTTCTGAAGTTCATGCTTTGCAGGCAGTGTTCAAAGTCCTGGGGATGTATGCTGAACAAGGAAGACACGGTCCCTGTTCTCCCAGAGTCTGCATTCTAGCGTGAGGGTTTGGGGGCAGAAGCGGTGAAAATAAACAAGCTGAAAACCTCAGAGTGACAAATACTGTGAACAAAATGCAACAGAGCAGTAATATAACATTCCGTAGTATTTAAAACGTTTCCTGTGCATTATGTTTTAACAGTGGGCTGCGCTTCTTTGGATGGCCAGGGAAAACCTCTCTAAAAGAATATTTTGAGCTCAGGCCTGAGTAACAAGGGGCAGGCAACCCTTTATTTATTTTATTTATTTGACACGGAGAGAGAGAGATCACAAGGAGGCAGAGAGGCAGGCAGAGAGAGAGGAGGAAGCAGGCTCCCTGCCGAGCAGAGAGCCTGATGCGGGCCTCGATCCCAGGACCCTGAGACCATGACCTGAGCCAAAAGCAGAGGCTTTAACCCACTGAGCCACCCAGGCGCCCAGCAGGCAACCCTTTAGAGATCCAGGCAGAAGAGACAGATCACAGAAAGGAGAAACATCCAGGGAGGCCAGAATCCAGAGGAAGGACAAGATGAGGCTGGAGGACAGCAAGGCCCAGTCTACGTGCTGTCTCTGGGCCACCATGAGGTGTTTACATTTTATTTCAAGTGCACCGGGCACTGCCCCTGGAAGGTTTCGAGAAGCAAGGAACACTTATAGATAGACAGCACTCAGAACTTTTTAAAGGCACTTTAACATCCATCATCTTATAAAAATCTTCCTGTCATTTTTATATAGAAGACATTTAAGATTTTATACCAGAGAACCACCGATCCAAAGGTCCTTATTTATGTTTCACAGCTGAAAAAACTGGGCTTGAGGCTGAGCAACTCAGCCAGGCACAGAGTACCTCAGGCACAGAATCCAGGCCTTCTGAACGGTTGGCCACAGTTCACATTTGACCGGACTGACGCGAGTTGCTTCATCCCGATGGCCATGAGGCTGAGCACCTTCTTTCAAGTGGTCTGAATTGAGAGTGGACCCTCAGACCATCCCTCACCTACTGCCCTCTCTGCCACTTGCTGATAAACAGCTACAATAAGCCAACTTCGGGCCAGTTCTGTGCCTTCCTCATCTAATGGGAAGGAAAGCCGAGTAAGGCCCAGGGGATGATGAGCAGGACACAGACCTGGCTGCCTGCTGGTTTCTTCCAACCAGTGCTTTTCACCACACCCTTTCCCATGCCAATTTCAAGCCTAAATATTTTTAAGCCCCACCTTGAATTAATTGATTTATATTTGGCTCTATAGGCTAACTGATGCCTAAGACAAATGGCTTAGAAACCACTTGTTGTAACTTACCTATTGTTCCTGACTGATCACAATTCACCTAGACGGTCATTTAAGCCAAGCTAGTATTGTGCTGTGGGGAAATACTGAGCAGGCAGAAAGAGGCAAAGAGAGAGTCACTTGCTCTGAGAATTACTGTCAGAGTGACCCTTCTGTCAGGCAGGTTTAGGAATCTCTACAACATACTATTTACTATGTTTTTTCAGATCTACTGCACAGAAACATGGACCTGAAAGTCTTAAAGAAACCTTCCTGTTTAGCAAATTTCACTTCAACTGAAAAAAAAAAACAAAACAAAAACAAAACAAAAAACAAAAAACCTTCCCAGTGCGTAGGGAAGGGGCACAAACATGACCACAGCAGGCTCCAAACAGCCCTGGTCATTGGGTTAGTCTCACCTTTCGGACGCTGCGGGACACCCTTTCAAACACCTTCATTTGCTCAAAGGAAGGCAGTCCTGCATACATAGGGAGAACCCGGAGGTGTCTCTTCATCCCAGTTCGACCTAGCGCCCGAGCCTGCTCGATCAGCATAGACACGACAGTTTCCACCTCCTCCTAAAAACATCCAACCAGGAACCAAAGAAACTGAGATTAATCTGAAGCATGTCATTTAATCAGACTTGAAAGAAAATGAAAATCAGGATCGGAGTTTTAATTATGGTCAGGTTCTGATTTCCAGTGTGACCACACTCTGCTTGTGGGTGGTTTTTAATCAAATGCTACTGAACAGCAGGGCCTCTGGGGTGAAAATTTGCAAGTGTCAGGTTCATTACTGAAATCTGTACTATCTGCAGTGAATAGAAGAGCTCCTGATAAACAAAACCAAAGCCTATCTTACTCAGCCTGCAGGTACCGTGGCAAACAAAGCATATCATACACATGGACAAGCCATAACATATGAAATCACTAGAAGCTTTCCGCACAAGAGATTACGGTACCGTGGAAAGTGTTGATAGTGGAAAAGATTACAGCTGGAGGGCGGCTCTGAACAGTGCTCTTGGGCTTGTTCAGTTGTCCTTCCCAGAGATGTGCCCACTTACCACCTCCAGGATGAGCAGGTATCACTGGGAAAGAGGCTTGCAGGAGCAACACACATGCACAAAATGTACCCTACGCAGTATGTCATCGTGGTAAACAAAACAGCCCACTGACCACATCATTTATGTCAGACTCAACTAATAAATTTAAAATGTACTGAACCCTCTGCATACACAACAGATGGGAACTAATGATTCCCTGACAACCTAGTCAATAGATGAATGACATCAATCCAAATAACTTTTTATGCAATTAAGTAAACACAAGATACAATAAAACATGAAATGAATGAATGAATGGCTGGCTAAGTAAAGGAACAGGCCCCTGTTTAATTTTGGTGCTGTCTTAACGTGTCTGTTCATCAAAGAAAATGCCGGTGGAATTACCTGTCCAGTCAGAAATGCAAGAATGTCTCCATCTCCCTCTGTCTGGTGAATTTTCATCACAGTTTCTACAGTTGATTTGATATAATCTGGAACAGGACTGCAAAGATGAATGAGATAAATTTATCACTAGGACATGCTCATTAATTATAGATTAATTACCCTAATAATCTGGCAGTAAAGCTTCATGAAAGTTAGTTTGGGCCTATCTGGCAGGTAAATAGTAAATGAATAAATAAAATAAACATTCACTCCCCCTTTTTCTTTAAGGCAGCATTCAAAAGTAATCCATAATTACATGTCTACCATGATTCTTAGCTTTATTTGCAAAGAAATAAAAACCCATGCAAACAAATGTGCTATCTTTAGCAATGCAAAGATGCCTGGTCAATGAAAATTGGTTGCTAAATCCCACACTCTCTCCGCTTTCCCTCCGGACCACTGACAGCATGTCTGAGTAGGCTGTTCAGAGCTAATGGATATGCTATCCAGCAAGAAAAACTCACAAGTCACACCCAGAACTCTTTGGATTTATCAACCACTGTACCAGGCTCCTGGTCTTTGTCCAGTGACTAGGTAAAGGAATTACGATGGTTTCCTCAAATCTTAAGGGACTCCTCCCAACTATGTCAACCAGGCCTTCTTGCCAGGCGTAGAGAGCTAAGAACCAAATCATTCAAATCGTCACTGCTGCCCTCACAGGCAGTCTTGTAAAGCCCAGTTCTGAAGACTATCAAAAGTCTCCTCCCTGTAATCTTGTTACCACTTTGCTCTTTCCAACTGAGTTACTGACCACAGACTCAGAGAAATTTGCACATCAGTGTCAGAAGTTTCAAGGGCATTCAGCGGTGATACTGAGCAGGGTTCCAGAACAGCCAATCAATGACAGGAGACACAAAACATGCTCCTCTCAGCAGCCTGGGCATATTGCCCTCAGGGCTGCAACCAGATACAGTGGCTTCTCATTCCATAACTCAGGCCCAGTTTGCTAATCACTGTCATTAAAAATGCAAGTATCCTTAAGGGTTGCATACTTTAATGGAGTAAAACTGAATGATCCTACTCCTTTGGCGTAAAACAGTGCTTACTGGTTTCCAATTGTATTTAGCTGCTGGCTAGAATTTGAGAAAATGAAAACCTAAATAAAATAGGTGAAAATTCCCTGACTATTCAGGTGAACACACACACAAATATAAGTATCATCAAACCTATGTAGATAAAAGATATCCACTGGAAACGTTCGCCCTTCTACCGTAAGGATCACACAAGTATCCCTCGTTGGGTCATTGGTTTCATTCTGATTAAAGAAATCCCGAAATTTCTATTAAAAAAAAAAAGAAAAAGAATACTTCATTTCTCTCAAAAAAAAAAAAAAAGAAAAGAAAAAGGTTCATGGTAACTCACTGAAAGAAAGAAAATAATGTAAAACTGGCGGAGCAGGGGGTGGGAAATAGAGACCAGATATATATTTAACACAGACTATGGGTTGCAAAAGAACTATTAAAAACCCTATTTTTATTATTGCAATTTTGAGGAATCACATTTCAAAGCCAGACTCTTTACTAAGGGTTTGATAAAAAATAATAAAGGTTAGATTTTAAAACTGTATTATTCACTAATGCATCTGGGTCAACATGTAACTGGTATTACTTATCTAATTTTTATCCCCTGTATTTTATTTAATAGCAAATTGGGTCAAAGGGTGTGATTCAAATTAAATACAGATTAAATCAGGTTGATGTGTAGTTCTAATCTGAAAAGCATGTATCTGATCATACGAGGTTATCAATTTATTTAAAAAGCTTGTATTTCTGGGAACACTAGGTATAGTATTAGTGTTACAGCTACAGATATATACATTTACTGCAACCTCCCCAGACTGTAGGCAAGGATGGTGTCTTCTCCATCTTCCCATGCCCTGTGGGAGTTAATACAACACCCTGTATGGGTAGGTCATCCATCACACACTTCTCCGGCACTCCCCCAGTACCCCGAGGAGAGAAGGAGCTCCTGGCGGCTCCTCCAGGAAAGATGGCTACGTCTTCTTCAATGGCACTTGACCACCAGACTGGCAGTCTGCAGGGAGGCCTGGCACAAGAGCTCTGGCCAAAGACAGGGCAAGGAGATTCCACTGAAGACTGCCTCTCGGGGAGTGTGACCCCAGATACACAGAGAAGCTGAGTGAGCGCCGTCAGAGGTGGAGGGACGTGGAAATCCTGCTGGATGGAACACGTCAGCTGAGTCCAACCAGTGATACTCCAGTCCCCTTGAGGCCTGGCTGGGCATCACTTTCTATTATCCTAGGAGGTCTGGCTATGTGACCACAGTCTTGCCTCCTTTACTTCCCCATGTAGCTTTACTAACATGCCGATGCCTGCTCCTGGACACGGGAGCCCGGGGTGCACGGAGGACTGCACCAAATACAGTGAATAGACTTCTACAAAAGTTGAGTGGACTGAACTATAGAATAATGGGATGCAATATGCTGACCTCAAAGTTGTATCTGAGAAGAGTAATAAGCACAGATGTAAAAGTGCTTCATGCCAACAAAAGAACCATGTTGTGCTATGAAGAAACCCTTGGCACCATTCTTTATTTCCCTTTTGGCTCAATTCGGTTCAAGTGACTTCAGCCCTCCTGTGTCCCATGCTGTGCACAGGACAGGTACGCTACAAGTGATGCACAAACAAGTGAGAAGAGACAGTTCTCCCACACCCCAAAAGAGTGAATAGTCCAGGGGAAACGGGCACGCCAAGAACCATTCACAATACAAACCGAGGCAGAATGACCACACAACTAGAAAAAAGCTACAGGTTACTCAGAGAGAACAAAAGGTCAACATTGAGCGGCTTTCAGGGAAGGCCCCACGGAGGCAGCAGTACCCTGGTGAAGCCTGAATGGACAAGGAAGACTATTACTGCCTGGAAGGAGAAGAGACAACCCTTCCCAGGATGAAAGCAAGTCTGGACTAAGACATAAAGGGAAGAGCCCAAGGTCTAGGGCAAGTCAGCCCTGTTCTGAGTTAGTCTACAAAAGGACAAACTGCCACCTACCCTGGGTGTGACTGCAGTCAGCACCGGTCTGGCCTAGAATGTGTACTTAGTAAGTGATCATATTATCACTCTGAAGGGGCCCAAATGTCATGCCTCACAGACACTTCATTTGATGGGCAAGACAAGGGCAGTGAGCACAGGCATGACGTCATCAGGCCTGTGTTGGGGATGCCTGATTCAAGTGGCCCTTTTGGAGGAGGGCAGGGGCAATAAAAGACTGGAGGCAAGCTAATTCAGGAAGGTATTGGAATAGGTCAGAGGAGAGAATGAAGGCAAACACCAGGCAGGGGCCAGGTGAAAGCAAAGCATGCCAGAGGTATGAGCGATGGGGCCTGGCAATCGGAGAGTATAAATGCCCACACGTGCATGCTGGGGACGAGGGGGTCAGTTCTTAGCCGGGGAGAACACTTCCTAAAGCAAACGGAGTCTTGAGCCTGAATGAGCACAATCAGAGAGGGACTGCGAGAGAGAAACCAACAGTCACAGGGCAGCAGGACTCCCAGGTCTGTGAGTTTAGGCAGGTGGTGAACTGCCAGCTGCTAACAACTCCAGCCGGAGCACAGGAACACGGTCAGGACAGCCAGAGGCACAAAGTGTCGGCTGCACCAGGGCCCATGGAGGTGGGCAGCCTTGAGCAGGACGAGCAGCCCGCAAAGGAGTCGGAGGGGGAAGCCTCAGGGGAGCAGGAGAGAGGAGAGAATGGCGGTATCCCGAAACTACAGACAGAGAGGAAAGATTTTAAGAACAAGTTGGTGAATGGAGCTGAATATTACCAGCTAGGCAGGCAGAACAGGGAGGATGGCTACGCCTCACTTCTGAAGATGTGGTGCTGAACAGAACAAATCGGAAGTTACTCTTTCAAGAAGTAAAATTCGACATTTACTGAGAAACCATGAGATCTATATCCTTAAGATATTTATCTTTTATCTTTACCTAGAAATATAAAATATGCACATACAGAAAATTACAGGCTAAAGAGCAAATAAAGCTAGAATCAACAGCATACGCCTCATGAGACAGTGAAGAAAAGGCAAGAGTGAGGTGAAGATGAGTTCATTTCACCAGGAAAAGGAGAGTGTGAGTCAGGTTTGAAACAGGATCACACCAACAGACACACGGCAAGGAACATAAAATGACAAAAAGCAAGAGGACAGTCGATGAAACAGAATGTACATGATGTGGACATTTGCTGGGCCATCCTCCTTCCCTGGTAGTTGCTCAGACCTGACCCAAAGAAGAGGGCTCCCAGCAGCCATGTCTACATAACACACCCACCCTGGGCCAACAGCCCTTGATCCACACAGGTTGGTCCCGAGTGGGCCCTGACCCCAGCAGACCCCCAGGTTCCTTCTCTAGGAATCCAGAAAGAGAAATTATTCTCTCTCCAAGAAGCTGGACCGATGACAAAAAAACTGTAGGAGTTGTCAGCAACCCTATTTCCTGCCATGTGGATGGAAGCAAATAAAAGAAAAACAATAGCTTATGATACAATGGCCAATACTTCATAATTAGGGGCACCTGGGTGGCTCAGTAGGTTAAGCGTCTGCCTTCGGCTCAGGTCATGATCCCAGGGTCCTGGAATAGAGCCCTGCAATGGGCTTCTTGCTCAGCAGGGAGCCTGCTTCTCCCTCTCCCTCTGCCTGATGCACTCTCTGTCAAATAAATAAATAAAATCTTAAGAAAAATTAATACTGGGAGCCTGGGTGGCTCAGTGGGTTAAAGCCTCTGCCTTCGGCTCAGGTCATGATCTCAGGGTCCTGGGATCGAGGCCCGCACCAGGCTCTCTGCTCGGCGGAGAGCCTGCTTCCTCCTCTCTCTCTGCCTGCCTCTCTGCCTACTTGTGATCTCTCTCTCTGTCAAATAAATAAATAAAATCTTTAAAAAAAAAAAAAGAAAAATTAATACTTCATAACTATACCTGGTCATGTTCTATGACTGCTTGCATAGTTAGGCTTACATTAACGAAGGAGCTAACCCAATCGAGGCAACGATGTGATCGGCCCCATCATACTCCGCCACTGCCTCCCAGCCACGGTCACTGGTGTCTTCACCACCAGGCTGGGTCACCCTGGGCCCTGAGCGAAAGCAGAGTAGAGGGCATCTATCCCTCCAGGCCATGGGGCTTGGAATTAGTCTGTCGCCCACAGACCTAGCAGCTGGCACACCAGGGAAGGGGTCTGGCACGCCTGGGCCTCCAGGTCCAATGTTGCCCAAAGCCATACCCTGCCATCTCCACTCTCCCCTCCTGCCCCCGCTCAGCCCAAGGCTTATCCTCCTTACTCTCTTACTCTCACGTGAGGACTCCCATGCCCCGCATGCCCTCAGTCACACAGGAAGGACTCTACCTGCCGGGTCCCAGCTCATACACACACACACTGGGCAAGGATGGGTGAAGGAGGGAAGGCCCCAGCCACCAAAGGCCCAGCTGATGGCTGCTGAAGGCCCAGCATGCCCTGCGTCAGAGTACCCCCAGGCCAGGCCAAGTTTCCTACACTCCACTTTCCCACTTGAAAAAACTACTTCCAGAAAGTCTATCTAGACCAACTATTACAGGCAGAAGCAGCTCTTTTTTTAAATCTCTGTGCCACACCAAAAGACAATGAAAGGATATCGGAAGCAAAAGATGTTAACAATTCTAAGAATCGGACATGGTAATTTTCAAACACAGTAAAAATGGTTGGTTGGGGGGGTGTGTGACAAAGGTAAAAAGTAAAACAGAGGAAAACGCTTTGTGCCACATGGGCATGGAGGCGATGGCGGGAGGTGAGGCTGGGTGTGGCCCTCAAACCGGCGTTCCGGTCATGGGTCAGGCCGGTGAGAAGTAATTCAAGAGGACAACAAAAAGCTTTGACCCAAAGGTTATCATCCACAGACTGAAGACAAGCTCCTACAGCCTGTGAGAAAGTCTGAGAAATCAGCCAGGCTACATAGGCAGACACCTCTCTCAGCCACGTTGAGTTTTCTCTCTCTCCAAGTTGCTCTGCATCCCTGAAGCCACAGGCAGATCAGGAGTCAGGAGCCAGGCCCTTTTCATATCTCAGTTGGATGACAGAACTGGCCGGCTGGCTGGTGTCTCCCCAGCTACTCTTGCCTCGTCTACACAGCACCCAGAGTGATCTTTCTAGAACTCAAATATGATCAAGTCACTGCCACACCTCAGACCGTCCCAGGGCTCCCAACCAGGTGTAGGATAGATCCTTCCTCCTTTGCTTGGCCTGTAAGGCCTTCCATCACCTGCTGCCTACCAACGTCTCTATTTTAATCCCCCATTGCTTCCCATTCTATTGAAAATCACTGAACCTAAAGCATCTACTCTGTGCCAGACACTGTTTTAGGTGAAAGGGATAAAATAATGAGTAAGACATTCAAAGTCCCAATCTTCATGGAGCTTATATTTTACTTACAGAAGACACACAATAAACAAACACTTGGCTATGCACGTGATGCTAGGTAGAAATAAGTGCTAAGCAGAGTAAGATGATGGAGAGCAGCTGTTTCCATCAGCGTAGTCAGGAAAGGCCTCTCTGACAGGCTAGTATGTGCTCAAGACTGAACTGAGTGAAGAGCCATGAGAACATGTGGGGTAAGAATGGTCTAGAGAGAGGGTCCCCCAGGGTTTTTCTAAGGAATAGCAAGGTGAGGCTGGAGCATAAGGAGCATGGGAGAGACTGGACGGAGATGAAGTCAGGGAGGTGACAAGTGAGGTGACTGGGGGGCAGAGACTGTCCCCCACAGGGCCCTACAGCCAAATTAAGACCCCCACACCTCCACTTGCCTGTCAGCCCCTCGGACACATGGTTTCACGCCCCTGAGGTTCCATGCATGTTTCCGTGCACCCTTACCCACCCCTGCCCACGGCAGGCTTCTATGCATCTTTTGAAACCAAATTGGATGTCTCACCTCTGTGAAAATCTCTGGACATTCTCCAGCCAGCCTTAAGCAGCCCCTCTCTGGCTGTCTCAGTGCCTTGAGATACTGATCTATTTATGTGTCTGCTTCCCAAAAAGTCAGGGAGGGTTACAAATCACCTGTAGCCAGCACCACATTGACCATGTATATATATATTCATATATTTATATTTACATTTACATATTTATATAAAGTGGTCAAAATTATTTGCGTTGAACTGCCATTCTGAAATAAAATATTAATTGGTAAGAGAGAAAAACAGTATAAACTACACCATAAAAATTATAACATAAATTATTATATGCTCAGGGAAAACTTCAATTACACACAAAAACATCTAAGCCTAAATGCTACAGTCATAAATAAATTTCAGAAATATAACCTCATACTGAAAAAAGTAATAAAAGGAAACTGACTATGTGGGGAGAAACACAGTATGTAGAGAAACAAGACAAGTCGGTAATTATGAACTCAATTAATTACAGGCTAATTTCCACCCACAAGCTGAAAAGGAGTATCTTCCAATCACGTGGAATCTAGGACATCAGATGGCCCCATAAGGAAGGTAGGCCATTCTGTCAAAGATAAGTTCTCACTAAAGGTAACTTCCCAAGGACATGTCCAACAATTCCAGTGCTTACAAGGGACAGCAGGGTGAGGCGAGAAATGCTCGTACCTCTGCATCCAGAGTGGCTGAAGCTACAATCAATCGGAGATCCCCTCGCTTTCTCTGAATCTAAAAAAGAAGGCATTAGGAAACAATGAAACAGTGCAATACATACGGATGACATATTTTGGTACCTGCAATTTACTTCAGAATAAATCAGTGTGTGTATTTTTGGGGAGTCAAAAGGGGAGCTTAAAGATGAAACAAGGCTGACCACAAGTTGGTAACTATTAAAGTCATAGGTAAAAAGGTTGTTCATTATAATATTCTTTCTAATTGCTTAAATAGTAAAATTTTTCGAAATAAAAAGATTAAAAAAATGTTTACTGAAAGTTTAAAGGATTTTAGTAACTGAATTTGAATTTACCCAAAGTAAAACCATTTCTTCCTGATACTTGGATCTCTGGATAGTCAGAATGTATGTATCCCCAGTTGAAGTATGAAAAAGTACATTAAAAGCAAACAATAATAAATGATAACACTAAGAAATACAGAGGATCTTAACAGTTATTCAAAGAAAGAAATGATCAATAGGCAGAGAAGAAATGATCATATAAAGTATAGAAAAAATATATAATAACATGACATTATTTTTTCATCTATCGCACTGGCAAAGATTTATTTAAAGCTAATACTCAGGGCTGGCAGAGATTTAGTGAAATAAGCCTCTTATTATGCTGCTCCCAGAGAATAATAAGCAGGTGGGATAATCCCTAATCAGTATCAAAAGTATAAATCTTTGGCCAAAGAATAACATCATGAAAAAAGTAAGAACAATAGCAACTAACAGGTAGTAAGTGATGGGCTATTCCCAGGTCTCTGCACACAGCTGTGCAGGACACACGCTGTACACAGATGCCCAGCTGAGGAGGCTAGGGGCATCTGAAGTCCAGAACATTCTCCCCTCACCTAGCTACAGACAGCCTCTGAGTGTGGGCATGTTGCTCTAATTTGTACACAGGTGGGGTTCAGTCTATTTGTGACCCTGTGCCAGGTACCATCCGAAGAATTTTACGTGATCTTATTTAGGTCTCACAATAAATGATGATCTAGAGCAGCTCTGTCCAAGAGAGCTCTGTCCAATGATGGACAGTGCACTAGCCACATATGGTTACAGAGCTCTTGAAATTTGGCCAGTGTGACAGAGGAACTGTATTTTTAATCTTATTCTATTTTAATTAACTGACTGCCGCAGGTGACTAGTGGCTGCCAAAGAGGAAAGTGTATGAGCACAGATGTAGAGACTTCTGTTGTCCCCGTTTCAGAGATGAGTAAACTCAACAGTCAGAATCTGAACCCAGGCAGTCTGACCCAGAGTCTATGCTTTTAATCACCTTGGTCTACCCCTTCTTTCTAGACTCCTGTGATTGGGAATATGTCCGAAGAAAACAATACGGGAAAATACGGGAAGGAAGGAGAGGTAAGGCTGAAATAAGACAGGCCATGAGTTGTGGTAACAGCTGAATCCAGATAATGGGCACAGAGGGGTCATCAAACCCTTCTCTTATTCTGTAGAATATCTAAATAAAAACGTAAAAAAAAAAAGAAACACAAAAGACTTCATTATAAAGGTGCTGCTCATTGCAATATTACTTAAAATACTTCGGGGGTGCCTGCGGGGCTCAGTCCTTAAGCATCTGCCTTTGGCTCAGGTTAGGATCTTAGAGTCCTGGGATCGAGCCCCACACTGGGCTCCCTGCTCAGCGGAGAGCCTGCTTCTCCCTCGCCCTCTATTGCTCCCCCTGCTTGTACTCTCTCTGTGTCTGTCTTTCTGTCAAATAAATAAAATCTTTTAAAAAATACATAAAATAAAATTAAATTAAATACTTCAGATCTGGAAGCCATATAAATGCCTAAGAGTAAGGGAACAGTCAAATACTTTATGGTAGAGACATATGACTGTCTAGACATTATTAAATACAATGTCTTCAAAGAAAATTTAATGACACAGAAAAATGATTTTAATGTAATAAGAGAAACACACAAGATACAAATTAGTGCATATAGTCCAATCCCTATTATGCCAAAACAGATGCACATATCCACACAGACACACACAAAAAAGAAGAAACATACCAATATTCCACCAGTGATTTCCTCTGAATGGGTAGAATTATGGATCATTTTTTTTTCCTTCATATTTGATTGGATTTTCCAAATTTCTACAATGACTTTCCTAATTAAGCAATAAAACAAAACGAAAACACAAAAACAAAAGTCTGGTGGCAAAGTCACACCTTTTTCAGCAAGCCAATGGCAATGTCTGTGTACAAGGTCCTCTCATGGGCTTCATCCAGCATGATAGCACTAAGAAGCAAAGGGAAGACCTTCGTGAGCATAAAACAAACCACCCGCATAATCCCATCCAGATCATCAAAGGGACTTCTGTGTGTCCAGTCCCCTTGCAATCACTTTGTATCAAAAGTTGAGCTAAGTAACTCCCCCTTGACAAGGAGGGAACTAGTAAGCTAATAAAAATGGTGACATCAACATATCTTGGTGAAGAAAACAGTATATTTATTGCTATCTTTAAAGAGTTTTATAACCCATAGTGGATTTGAATGGTACCTAATACCTGATTTTAAATTACAACATAACACATAACTCCACAGAGCACACAAAAATTGGAACAAGGCCCCACCCCTCCCCCAAAGACTGTTAAGCTGCAGAGAACAGCAGAGAGACGCGTGATCACAGCTGTGTCGCATGTGTGTACCCAGGACTCAAATTTAACGTCATTCCCCAGAATACCACAGAGCCTGCATAGCACAGTGTTAATGCCATGAGTAATGGACAATGACACAGAAAGAGGGAAACAGTGTAACTATCTGGACTCTGCATATCACGTGACACAAAACACTGCCCAGTTCTGTGCTGTGATCTGCAGTCACCATCAATCCTGGAACATAACAGAGGCAAGAGTAGCAGGACAAGTCAAGAGATTATTCAAATAATGACAGGGATTTTAATGTGCCCATTTTTTACTGTTAGTAAATTCTGAGAAAGCATCAAACATCACAACAGCCCAGGTAAAGAGAAAAGCTTTGGGGAAGGCGGCGGAAAGCAGTCATTAAGTCCCAGCTATTAACACAACTACTTAGGTGCTTTTTGAAACTTCAGGGAAGTTATCATAGGAAAAGCACATTTACCTATATTTTGTTAACAATGGATCAACCATCATTTCCCTGACCAACATTCCATCAGTCAGGAACTAAAAAACAAAAACACAAAGTTTTAGAAATAATTCATTTACACTATACATTAATGATTTTTTTTAAAAAGTTTAAGTGTAACCAAATGCATAAAACTTCTTCACCAATGTGTGTACAAGACAATTCCCACAAAGGACCATGAGGAAACGCCCTAACACTTTAGCTATCAAGCAATGGAACTGGTCACAAACAAGACTTTAATCATGGGGTTTTCACCTGGGACCTGAAAATCTTTCAGCAGAATTCGTCCTGCATTTACTATCTGAACAGTGTCTCAGCCCCATTTCCTCTGGGCCTGCACTACTGGTACTGTGGAAAAACAGGCAGTGAAGACAAACTTTGGACAAAGGAAGGGCACAAGTCTGAGATCATTGTTCTTAAAATGTCCCAAAGACTGCAGACCTGCAGCTCCTAAGGTTACTAAACCTCAGCTTCGACTGCTATTATCTTAGAGAGGCTGGACAGGGGTGTGGTTAAAAACAGAGGCCGTGGTGTCAGTGGGCTGGGAGCTCTGATCCTCATTCTGCCTCTACTAGCTGTGTGAGAACCCTGGACCAGCTACCTACCTTCTCTGAGCCTGAATCATTTGTAAAATGGAAATAATAAAGTATCTGCCTCAGAGGATTATTGTGGGACTTAAGAGAGACAGTACAGGTGAAGTGTTCAGCACAGGACCTGGCACAGTGTTCCAGAGTATCAGGAGGCACCTGGATGGCATAATCGGTTAAGTGGCCAACTCTTCATTTCTGCTCAGGTCATGATCTTAGGGTTGTGGGATCGAGCCCCATGTCTGGCCTCATGCTGGCCAGGAAGCCTGCCTAAGATTCTCTCTGTCTCTCCCTCTGTCGCTCTCCCTCTTTCTAAAATAAATAAATCTTTAAAAAAAAGAGTATCGGCTATTATTTAGAATTAATGAATGTTTATAAAACGCTTCAGAAATACGCAGTAACAACATGTTATTACTGCCACCCAAAATAACTCAGGACTTGAACAAGGGTAACCATCTGCCTCGCATGCTGTAGCTTAGTGTTTTTAGTTTTTGTTTTGTTTTTAAGAACAGAATACGTTTCCCTCACATTTTTCTTGGGCTTGGTACCAGCTGCCACACTTACACACAGCAGTGAAAAGGACGGACAGACCTGCCACCAATGACAGGCACCAGTTAAGAGCAGAGCGCCTAAAATGATGACCAAATGGAATACAAAAGCTTTTTGTGAAAGAGTCAAAAATGACCATTTGGTTCTGTAACCCACCAAAAATTACCTACTCTAAATACATTTGACGGTACAGAAGAATATTCTCTTTACCCAGCAAAATGAATCTCAAAGGTAACAAAATACAAAAATTTAGAAAATAAGATCCTATTTTTATAAATCACTACCTTGTCTGGTTCATCTGATTATTTTCAACTTTCCTCTGTGGAAACTGAGAGGAAACTGAGATTCTCATCAAGCAATTTCCATCACATTGTTCTGCAGAGCCATCTGAGAAGCAGGACTCCAGCCCTGTGCTACAGTGCAGATGCTCAGTGATGGAACACTGATAACTACGGAAGCTAATGAGTTCAACAGTAGCAACGAGGTCAAAGAACATGCAAGTAAAACCCAGCATCACGTGAACGTGAAAAAGTTCTAACCTGTGAAAATAATATTTGTGAATTCTATGCTTTATCAATTTATACTACCCTATCCCTGTTTTTTAGTCTTTTAGAGGCAAGTTTCTATATTTTGACAGCTATGTGGACTGGTGGAAAAACAATAAAACATGTATAAGAAAGGACAGCCTCGAGTCCTGGTTCTATCACACCAACAGGCATGTACCTCAAGCAAGTCATTCAACCTCCTGGGCCCTCAAGCTCTTCATCTGTAGAACCAAGGGCTCAACCTTCCTTCTGAGGTCCCTTCTGGGCCATGGTTCAAGGACTCTGAGAGCTTCACACCTCCCCACGGACTAAACTCCCTGAGGATAGGGTGATTTCATACACTTTCTGCCCCGGTATCACAAGGTCCCGGTCAGCGGTGATGCTGCATGTTTTTAATTCCACCCCCAAATAATCTTCTTCCCGGTTCACAGTAGGAAAAGCAGTGTGAGCACTTCACCTTGATTCTCGTAGCCAGCGGGTCGGTGCAGTCGTCAAAGCGGATGCAGTAGCCCACCTCGTGGCCCAGCACCGCACCCCTTTCCTCAGCTACTCTCCCTGCAACCTTTGGGAAGAAAGATCATGCTGAAAATAGAGACATAGAAATTACTGCACAGAGCACATACTATGGAAAATCTAGTATCTTTTTAAATAAGTATGTGAACAGAGTGGAGAATGAGAAGAAAAGGGGCAGGTCATTAGAGACCAAGCATGATTTATTTACTCTGTGTCTCACTCCTCCTTCTACAACCAACCTAGGGCAACTTATAATTAACTTATAATCAAGCATCATATAACAATAAGCAACATGAATGGAAATCACACAAAGATGTTACAGATCAGGACCAAAGAAACAGCAGATAAAATTCAAAAGATCAAAGCCAATGAGAAAATTTTAAAACACAGATATGCCAAAATTATTTCAGATGAGCCACAAATTCAGCACAGCATTTCCTGGCGGCCGAAGCAAAAAGAGGAAGAAATGACAAGGTTCACTGCAGGAAAGTTTTTTTAGCACACCAACAGGGGAAAAATTTTCATATCTTTGCGCCTCGAAATAAAGTACCTTCCACTGGACCATAAAGGCAGAGAACAGGAACGATCAAATTCAACACTGGGCCAAGGTCATCTTCTCTTTTGAGGCAAAAGAACTCTTAATCGGAGCCAGATAACCTAAAACAATTTGCAACAGTGCCCAGCTACCAAAAGCACTAAAAGGGGAAATAAAGAAAATGAAAGCAATGAAAAGGGGCAGAAAAGCAGATGAGAAGGTAAATGAAGGATCCAAGTTAACATAATGAAGTTAAAGCAGAAAACAAAATACATAATATTATGAAGACCACAAACTATAGATATATTTTTCACTTACCAATACATGGCAAATAAAAGGTGAGCAGAGGAAAGGGAAAACAAAACCCAAAAGCAAGATCTCCTACTACCCCTAGAAGGCTATTCAAAGGTTATCAACTTAATAACAGAAAATATTTGAACAACGAATAAATCAAAGTGGAAGAGCAATAAAAAGAAACGAAAGAGTTGAACATTCATTATATAAACTACCTAACTGAAAAGAACTGAAGGAAAACTGCACAGGAGAGGCTTCTGGGACCTGGCACTGCGCCGCCTACCTGAGGCAGGCAGTTAGTCCCCCGCTCCCACAGGTGAGGCCACCCCTCCAGGGACTCTGAGTCCTGAGTCTGGAACGTGGGCTGGCACAAGAGGTGTCCTGAAGCACTTTCCACTACTGCCGTCGGATGTGAGAGCCCCAGGGTCAGCAGCCCAGGGCCTTCCTACATCAGCTCTCTAGGCATTATCTGGCCATCGGTGTTTAAGAAACTGAAGAGCAGGCGAGGATTAGAAGGGGCTCTGCCTAAAGACTTGGAATTACAGATCTGGTAGGCCAAAAGAGAATCACTCATTCTGCAGCTGGTCCACACCACGCAGTCTTTGAGATCACCTTATGAAATCAGAAATCCATCCTACATTATTGCTCTACCTCTGCAGGTTCTATTTCCTGCCAACCGGGATTTAACTGTGAAAATGTTGTTATTGTTTCAATTCCAACTCTACAGATCGTTATACTATAAATCTCAGAAAATGGTACAGATAGAAAATGTGTACGTAGAGCCATGAGGAGCTAATGGGAAAAGAGGCTTGTAACAATGAGTATAAATGGACCAACCCTCTCCATAAGAATATAATCATTCTACAGGTCTAGAAGGTAAAAGCCAAACATATTTATTCTTATTATTTCACTGTTTGTATACATTTGCTATAAAATGTATTTTAAAACTCTTTTATTCTTTCATGTGTGATCACACCACTGGACATTCGAAAGGTCATATTCTATCGGCTTTCTAACAGATTTTTACCTTTGCTATTTTACTCCCATAACTTCTTCAGTTGGACTGGATAAATACTATCTATTTGACAGGCAAATAAATACAGAGAAAGGGAGGTCAAGAGAAAAAGAAAAGCCACTCACAGAGCACTTCTACCTGCAGGTTCTAAGTTTTCACAAACTGTATCTCACTAAATGTGCATGCAGCCCATGAGGTGGGCAAGACACCCTCTCTGTACAAAGAAAGAAACTGAAATAAGACAGGTTTAGAGCTTGTCCTGAGTCACAGGTCAAGGCAGGGCCTGGTCTGGAAGACAAACCCCGACCCTATGAGCCCAGTGAACATGCTCGTTAGTAAATGCCTCTCACGGAGATCAAACAATGGCTCATGCCATCTGTTCTTAGGCTCTGACACTGTTTTCAGAGTTTAGTCTGCACACAAAGTACTCTTTGAGATGTAGCATCTCAAGCTTGACAGCTCTATTAATACTCTGCTGTTAATTTATACACTCTTTGCTCTTTCAAGAGAAGGCATGGGGCTTCATGGAAATTATCCAGAGCTACACATTTGGAGCTAAATGCAAACTGATTAAGAGCTAAGATTCCCAACTTCAAAGAGGAAAAATTCCTCTAATTTCTAAGTAACTGAGTCATCTTTCCATGACATAAAAGGTTAAGTCTAAACACTGCAGTGTAGTTTCCCAACTGTTATCTCTATATTTACTTACACACACAAGCCTCAGAAAATGTCTATCAGTAATTTCTACCTTGAAGACAATTAGAAAGTGAACCCTGGGGAAAAGGATTACACAATAATGAAAACTCAGCACTGAGCAAAAATAACTCAAGGCAACAGAATTAACTTCTTGTCCAGGTAAGGGGGACAAAATAAAGGCATCCCCCATTTCCCCTGAGAGCTAATTTAAAACAAGAAATAAATATCATCAACCAAACCCTACATCTTCAATGAAAGAAGGAAACAGCCACAAGCCCAAATAATAAACTACGAAGCACGGCCGCCAAATACGGTGAGGTCTGACTCCAGAAGAGAGGCTCCGGCCTGCTCACAACCCCAGCACACTACTGGCCGTCTTAATGTAGGTGTCACCACCCTAACAGGCAGGGCGGACAACGTTCACTGTAGGAAGACAAGAAGCAGCAGTGTGTTCAGGCCCAGAAGACACAGGAAATGTTTCCGCAGAGACCCATTCGATGGCAAACCATCACCAGGGAGAGAGAACTAAAGGGGAGGCAGGCAGTCAGGAAGCAAGTTATCAAGTCCTAAATCAGAGAGCCCATAGAATTTTATCATGAACCATTACAGACCTCTGCAATCACTAAGGAGAGCACCTCCAGATCCTCATCCTCATCCTGCCCCAGCAAAAGAGAAGAGATTCGGTGGGAGGCCGTGCACTAAGCACACCAGCACAACCTCACGACTCTGCAGCCATCAGTGGTCCAACTCAAAGATGAGTAATTATCATTAAAGTCCTAACGCCAGCCCCCTGCAGTAAAGCCAAGAAGGAAAAACAGGAACAGAAGCAAAACAGCAGTTTAAAAAGAAACTTTAAAAGTATTTTCCAAAGAAATATGTAGAAGTCAGGTAAAGGAATCCAGTTTCAAAGAAACCATAAGCTTGAGCTAAAAACAGCTTAAGGAAAAAAGACAAAGTCAAAGGAGAGTCAAGGAAAAACAAAGTCTGGAAGCCAGTCTGCAGAGGGCCCCCAATCTCCCAGCTTGGATATCACAGACATCTGAGAGACTTTTCTCAAATTTGAGAACAATCCCCAGATTTATACAATGCTACAAACAACCGTTATAAAGTTAAAGAAACTTTTCCACAGTGGCAATAATAAAAAACAAATCTGAATCGACCTATGCTAGGGAAACACTAAAATACTGACTGCTCTACTCCCTCCATAAGAAAAGAACAGAAAATCATTCTCATGTGAAGAGGTGACCCAGGGGAAGGCAGCCAACAACTGCAGGAAAAAAAGATTTACAGAAATGTCAGGCAGGGGTGCCTGGGTGACTTGGTACATTAAACATCTGACTCTTGGTTTAGACTCAGGTCATGATTTCAGGGTCATGAGGCTGAGTCCTGCACTGGGCTCTGCACTGAGAGCATGGAGCCTGTTTAAGATCCTCTCTCTGTCTCCCCCCGCCCCATTCACGTACTCTCTTTCAAGAAAAAAAAAAAAGCAATGTGTCAGGCAGTTAATATAAATATTCCATTATTTTTCTGGATTTTTTTTTAAATGTTTATAATATTATCATCTTTTCAATGTGTAATGCATTGTAATTATCTCCTTCCATTCTAGATATTCACTTCTCTTTTAAAGAAAAAACAAAAAACATCCAAAGAAGTGATTATGAGACCCAGGAAGAGACAGAAAGGAACCAAAACAGAATACATTTGACTAAAAACAATCACGAACATTGTGGACAGGCTTGGAGATATTTTACAAAAGAAACTGGACAAGAGCAGATGATTCCAGAGATGGTGATAAATACGAAAAAAAGACAAAAGAGATCTAATACACATTCAATTGATGCTCTTAGGAAAAAGAAGAATATATATGCAAAGATAGAACAGAAGAAAACCTGAGACAGAACAATGAGCATCCAGATTAAGTCCTGGCACAAAAACAAGCTTACAGCATCCAAGCAGGAAAAGTGAGCCAGGAAGGAAGCGGGGAGAAAGCCCGCTGGAACTCAGACTTCTGCACAGTGATCCTCTGTGTCCAAGGGCAGTGCGTAACGTCTGCACAGTCAGTTCCCAGGGAAAGAGAGGGCGAAGCAAGAGTTTCATAACAAAGACCATAACCAAACATTCTCAGGCATATACAATTCAGCCAATCAAGAAATAAGGCAAAATGAGGGCGCCTGGGTGGCTCAGTGGGTTAAAGCCACTGCCTTCAGCTCAGGTCATGATCCCAGGGCCCTGAGATCGAGGCTCACATCGGGCTCTCTGCTCGGCGGGGAGCCTGCTTCCTCCTCTCTCCTCTCTCTCTGCCTGCCTCTCTGCCTACTTGTAATCTCTCTATCTCTGTGTCAAATGAATAAATAAAATCTTTAAAAAAAAAAAAAAAGAAAGAAAGAAGGCAAAATGAGCCATTCAAGGTCAGCAAAACCATGGCAAAGAATTAGTGAAGAACACTGGATCTCTTTAAACTAGAATTAAAGCTAATCAGCTGGGCGCCTGGGTGGCTCAGTGGGTTAAAGCCGCTGCCTTCGGCTCAGGTCATGATCCCAGGGTCCTGGGATCGAGGCCCACATCGGGCTCTCTGCTCAGCGGGGAGCCTGCTTCCTCCTCTCTCCTCTTTCTCTGCCTGCCTCTCTGCTTACTTGTAATCTCTCTCTGTGTGTCAAATGAATAAATAAAATCTTTAAAAAAAAAAAAAAAAAGCTAATCAGCTATGAGAGTTATGATTACAGAAAAGAACACGTATTTATACCCTTGAAATGAAAGTCACAGCGCTGCATCTATAACAAACGGGGAGAAAACATAGAAAGAATAAGTGGGCCTTTGCTCTTTTGCAACAGGAAACTACCTGTGACAGTTTCAAAATGAAGAAACGTAAAAGCCTTCTGTAATCTTGTTTCTTAGTTTTCAAACTTCCACACATTCTCATGTGGTGAACAAATATTTCTCCAAAGTTCAGTAACTACTCCTATTTCACTTCAGTTTCCCCTTCTGTGAAACTCAACAAAGCAAATGTATAGCTGGCGTTCCACCTTGTAGAATTACTTCTATCCATCCAACGCACCAGTTACCTTCAGGTGAACATGAGAGCAAAGCTCAGAATGATGTTCACAAATGCTCGTAAGATTTTCACTGGGTGGTGACATTTTTATTTATTTTAATTCTTTTGTGTTTGTTTCGACTTCCTCTGTACTCTATTATTACTTTAAAAATTTGTAATGTACAGGTATCAATTTTACAAAAATGGGCAGCTCAGAGTTCTTTTTCAACTGAAGAATTAAACACTCAAGAGCCACACCATATTCATTTGGGTCTTGAGGAAACAGGAAGAAAATAAGTCACTAAAACAGAAGACGCAGATGGAGTTTTTACAACACGGAAAAGAAACTCACTGTAACAGCAGCCACTCTTCGAGGCTGGGTCACTCCCACCACTCTTCCTTCAGCGCTCCAGCCCGCTTCTGCAAGGTACTGCAAATAAAACCACACCTAAGTATCTGACACCACTTCTCCACAAACAATTTCTCCCAAGATAACCCTGTATTGTGTTAAAATCACTGAGAAAGTTAGTAACAGATGGTTCTGATCCCAGCAGACGTTTTGGAAATTATTTTGCAAATGAGGGATCTGAGGCTTGGCAATGTTAAGTAACTTGCTTACATACACACCAGAGCTGATAATCAGAAGAACCTAGGCCCAACTTCAACATTCTGATTCCCCAGTCTTACAAATTTCCAAGTACCAGAGCTGCCTAAAGGAATAAACTTCTATCCACGGGCCACAGCGAACAGTGCCAAATCCACAGAACAAAGAATTTTAAAGTACACACAGAAACATCTCAATGTAAATATCAACCATATCTGACATTTTAGTCAGATTAAATAAAAATAACTAGGGGCGCCTGGGTGGCTCAGTCATTACGCATCTGCCTTCGGCTCAAGTCATGATTCCGGGGTCCTAGGATCGAGCCCCACACTGGGCTCCTTGCTCAGCGGGAAGCCTGTTTCTCCCTCTCCCACTCCCCCTGCTTGTGTTCCCTCTCTCGCTATGTCTCTCTGTGTCAGATAAATAAATAAAATCTTTAAAAAATTAACTGAAAATAACGAGATTTTGTACATGGGTATATATGCCATTATATCTGTACACATAAAATTCAATGGTATGTATTTATCTGATTTATGTATTTATTTGCTCTATATATTCATTTGTCATATACTCATTTGATAATATACATTTTTAAACTTCAAAGTGGGTAACAGGTGTTATCAGAGTTACATAGTTTTATAATGTCTAAATTGTTTCACAATGAATATATATTTTACAGTGAGAAAAAAATTAAAAATGCTACTACATGTATCTGCTCACTTGTTCAAAAGAAACAAGGGAAGAAACTAAAGAGAATAAAGAGAATGGTTGTCTACAGAGGATTGGGAGGAAAGGAGAACTGGAAACAGGGCAGCAGAGGATGAAGAGGGAATGACGATGCCCTGAGTAGGTGTTTCTGGGGAGCTCTGACTCAGAGCCAGTCATGTTTCACGTGCTCTTCAAATGCCCAAACCATAAATAAAACCAACCAAGACATACATGAAGGGAAACCAGGAAGAAATACAAACACTAACAAATGGCCTTTCCTATAGTACAAATGAATTACAGGATCACCCCGAAAGGGATGGAGAAGACACAACCTCAGTAACTAGAAAGCAAGGTCTGGACCAGATGCTGTAAAGCCAAAGACAGAGAACCGTGATCTAGTTAGAAAATGTGGGTAAACAACCAAATGGGGGTATAGGTTAGTAATTCTAAAACTACTTTATGTTTATATTAGAATTCAACAAATAAGTTAACATATTGAAAATAATGAGGACTGAGTTTCTCACTGTAGGAGACATTTACAAATAAAGAAAGGCTAAAATGAGCCCTATGGCGTTGGATTACAATCAAAAGTGTCAGCATAAATTCATGGTTTTTAATACATACACAGATTGATACAGATATACAAATGTTTTTATGTGAGGGGATTAGCAGTCACATCTGTATTTCCTAAATCTGCCCACTGAGACTTAGAGCAATGACACCTCAGGGCAACAAGCACGCCAGCACCCAATTCTTGATTTCTAAACACCATTCTCCACTAAAGGAACCAGGGCTCCTTGGAGAAGTGTTTGATCCCAGGGCTAGTGCAGGGAAAATAGAAGACAAGCCTGAAATGTCCTGTAGTACTAGAAAGTAAGGAAAGGTTCAAAAAAAAGGACGGAGGCTTTAGGAAAGAACATAGGGCCTAACTAAAGGAGCTCCTAATGATCACAGTAACAAACTAAAAAAGACAGTATCGGATTTTAGGCCATAGAACAAAATATATATCCATGAATCCATGTACAAAACAACTGAATAAATAAATGAGGGAGAAAGGATAGTTCTTCCTTAGAGAAGATTCCATTTAATGAAGGGAAAGGGGAAAGAGAAAAGCATCAAGCAAATGTCTGAGTAAGTGCTACAGACAAGATCCACTGAGGGATGCTAAAATTAGGAGGCAAAAGCTTGAAGGGAAGGGGAGTATCTGCAGTCTGAAAATATCTCCCCCCAAGATGTTTACCAACTACCAACAAAGGGCAAGACACTAATTTAAGAGGCAAAACCTGGCACCTGAACCGAGGTTAACCTCGGCAGTGATGAGACATCAGCACCTCAAACCCCGTGATCTAATGCACTGAGGAGGACATACCATTTCTGTGATATTCTTTCCCAAAATGCACCAGCTTATTCTAACCATGAGAAAACATCCTACAAATCCAAACTGAGAAGTTCTATCACATAAATGCCCAGCACTCTTCAAAACTGTCAAGGTCCTGAAGGATGAGGAGGACAGACTGAGGAAACTCTCCCGGCCTAGAGAAGACTGGGGAGACATAACAACTCACTGCAAAGTGAGGTCCTGGATCTTGAAACTAGAAAGGACACCAGTGAGAACACTGAAGACAGTGCCTAAGATCTGTAGCCCAACAGCTGCACTGTACCCATGGCAATGCCTGCTTTTGATTACTGCACCAGGGGAAGTGGTAGAAGCGGTTTAAGGGAATTCTGTGCTATTTTTGCAACAGTTCTGTTAGTCCAAAATTAGCTAGAAATAATAGTTGAAAAAACTGACTGTAAGGAACAACATGTTTTAGACAATGTAGGTTGTTGCTATAAAAAGTGTAAAGTTTCTCTCTCTCGTATTAAATACATACACAAAACACTACCAACCACACCAATCAACACATAGGCAAAAACAGAACTACAAGAAATAATAGCTAAGATTCACGGACTACGTTATTAGGTGCCAGGAACTATGCTGAGCACATTGCATGCTTAAGCCCATTTAAACCTCACAACAAATCTCTGAGGAAGGTAACAGCATCCATCATCAACAATTTAGAGATAAGCAAACAAAGAGATCACATAACTTGTCCAAGGACCTGGATAAAAACCTAAGAGCTGGGATTTAAGCTCAGCAAATCACAGCTCTGCCACATAACCAGGACACGATTCTACCATCCAAAATAAAACACACATACTTGTAGTCAATCTCTTAGTAACAGTGGTAAGCGAAAGAAAAGTAATTTCCATAATAATAAACAACATGCCCATGAAGCCAGTCTCCTCCATCCACCTGTGATTCAGACTCCTGCATGCTTATGAGTGCTGACAGATGGAAATTTAAAGACGCTGCAAAAGCAGGAATAGTGCTGCTATCAAAAGGCAGTGGATGTCACGCTGAATTCCATCTTCGCTCTTTTTAAGGGTCACCAAATCTGGTGTTCTCGTTAAGGAGTGGGATAAGGAAGCACTCCATCAAAAACAGCACTAATAAAAAGTGTAGCAAAGAGCTTGTTTTCATCGTCCATTGTTTTGACAGAGCTCTGGGAGGAAAATATCATCTGGGTTCCACAAATAGTTTGTGAAATTTCAAAACTGGTGCTTGGTGCTTTAGCATGCGGTACTTTTCCAAGGAAAGACATTATATAAATCCAGCAAGACGGTGCGTTGAGAAAAACCTGCTCCACATTCTTGCTGTGACCTTCAGCTCCTCAGCCTGTTCAGTTTTCCTAGGCAGTAACTCAAATTAGCGTCACCAGAAGTTGTGGCGGTCTCAGAGAACAACTACGTGGTGAGGAAAGAGGGATGATCCTTCCACACGAGGGGTGGCAGGTATTCGGCCCAATAATATAATTAGCTATCACACAATGACCTATTCATCAATTTCACCAGCAAAGTTTAGGAGATTCACTCCTCACCATTTATTCTCTCTGCTTTTTGAATTCTGTACCATGTGAATGTATTCAAAAAACACAGTGCTTGTAAGAAAACACAGTTCCTTAAAAGCAATTAAATTCAAATGCATATGCCCTCTGATCCAGCAACTTCCTAACTACTGTATTTATTCTATAAGTATACCCATACATGTGCAAAATTACATGCAAAATGACTCACTGTATCACTGTGATAATACAAAGCTGGAAACAACCTAAATGCCTATCAACTGGGAATTGGTAAAATAAATTATATGCAATCTATGCAACTGCAAAGGATACATTAAGTGGGAAAAAAAAATCAAGGTACATTAAAGCATGCATAGATGCTACCTATTTGTGTTTTAAAAAGAGGAGATACACACAAACACTTCTCTGTAAATGCAGTAAGAAAATCTCTGAGAAACTGACCTCAGTGGTATCTGCATAAAGGAAATGAGAATCAGAAGATAGGGCAGAAGGGATGCCTGGGTGTCTCAGTTGGTTGAGCAGCTACCTTTGGCTCAGGTCATGATCCCAGTGTCCTGGGATCGAGTCCCACATAGGGCTCCTTGCTCAGCGGGGAGCCTGCTTCTTCCTCTGCCTCTGCCTCCCACTCTGCCTGCTGTGCTCTCTCTCTCTCTGACAAATAAATAAATAAAATCTTTAAAAAAAAGAAGATAGAGCAGAAGAGAGATATTTTTATGTCCTTTTGCATCTCTTAAATTTTAAGCCACGCGAACCTATTAAATATTTCTCCAAAATAGGGGCACCTGGGTGGCTCAGTCATTAAGCGTCTGCCTTTGGATCAGGTCATGATCCCAGAGTCCTGGGATCGAGCCCCGTATTGGGCTCCCCGCTTGGCGGGAAGACTGCTTCTCCCTCTCCCACTCCCCATGCTTGTGTCCCCTCTCTCACTGTGTCTCTTGTCAACTAAATAAATAAAATCTTTAAATAAATAGATTAATTAATTCTCAAAAAAAAAATCACCTTTTTTCACCACATTGCCCAGGCTAGATCCTCAGACCCTGCTCTTTCGCCTCCAGGCCATTCTTTCCCCAGAAAGGAAAAGTAGGCCCTACAGTAGAACCTTTCTGTTTCCCTACAGTAGGCCCTCTCTGTTTCCTGGCAGCTAAGCCTTGCTGGGGGAAATGACCAGATCGTTGTACCATACTGTCTTGAGGATCCAAATATCTGTTACCCACCCCTGTGAGAGGATTCCACATACTGCCATCCCACCGCTACCAGGCCTGGCCATGAAACCTGCCTTGTCCAGTGAAACATGAGCAGAAGTGCCACCTCCAGTCACAAGTTCTAAAACTTGAGTCATCTCCTAATCCTGCCATCTATCCCAAGACTCCCAGGCCCCAGATAAGAGCTGGGCCATCATTCTTGGTTCCAGTGACAACATGGAGCAGCCATCTTGGGTCATCAACCCATGAAGACCACATAGTAGGAGGAAGAAATAAACCTTTATATTCTTAAGCCACTGAGATTTTCAGGTTCTTTGTTAACATAACATAGTTATGTTGAGCTGACTAACCAAGCTTATTTCTTAACAAACTGAGACCACCTCACCTCATGTGACCCATCTTTCACCCCATTCTATATTCCCTCCTCCACATCACTGCTCTCTAATGTCTTCAACTGTAAAACTAAGGTAACGATAGTACCTGCTTCACAGGGTCATTGAGAATAAAACAGATTAATATGTGCAAAGTGCCTACTTTGTGTAGCACTTACTTATTACTTGTTTGACAATGATGATGATGGTGGTAATGATTATAACTGCCCTCTGACACTCTCTCAGTAATTTAACATGGCCCCTGTCCTGTGTCCGTCAGTAAGAAGTAAGTAATTTGCTAGGGTCTTGATACCATCTGCACATATGTTTCCCTCTAGGCCACCATGCACTCTGCTCTTTCTGTACTGCTGTCCGTTCCTTCTGCTTACTTCCCTAGCTGCACATGGGATCACCCAGGGACCTTTTAAGAAATACCTATGTCTGAGCCATAGCCTAAATCCATTATTGGGTCAGAGAAAAGAAGCTGTATTACCTCTTTCTGTAAGTTCAAAAATAGAACTAATCTGTGGTGTTAGAAGCCAGAATGAGAGATACCCTTGTGTGTTATACAGGAAGCAAGAAGAGAGGACAGGAGACCAGAAGGGGACACAAGAGGACTTCTGGGGTTCTGGTAATGTTCTGTTCTGCTTCTTGATCTAGGTCCTGGTAACACATGTGTATTCACTTGTGAAAGTGTATCAAGCTATACAATTATGATGTAAGTACTTTGTGATATACATTTTATACTTCAATAAAAATCTACATTAAAAAGGGAAGAACAACCTGCAATGACTCTCATCCCTGACCACTTACATATCATTCTTCACCCTCCAAATCAAGGCTCATTAGACACACTGTGACCTCACCCTAGTTCCACTCTTGCTGAGTCCCAGACATTTCTCACACCCCAGTATCTCTGCCATGGTATTTCCTGGATAAGAACATCTTCTTGGCCAGCTCCCACTGGTTGTTCAAAGTCTACTTCAAATGTCATTTCTTTTACAAGGCCTTTCCCAATCCTTCTGTCAACTTCTGTCCACACCAGACAGTGGCTTGCCTTGTAACAGGGGCTCCTTCCACAGCACCATGTAATTCTTTCATAGTCCATTTTTATTTAAAAATAGAGTAGTATTCGTTCATTTCACCCTCCTCTTCAACTGTAACTACTTGAGGACAAAAACCAGGCATTATACCTCTTTGAAGGAGTCCCCACTGTTCCTTTCAGAGTATGGCTATTCAACCATTATTTTGGAATTACAATAAATCAAAGACAACTGTTACTTTGATGGTAATCAATCACAAGAGCCAAAAGCTGAATAAAAAATATCTAGTTGGGGTGAATATTTTCTCTCTGACGGAAGATCTTTAAAAAGCAAATTATAGTAAAGAGAGTTCTCAAGTTACAAAACCCTTCCAGCCCGGGTGCCTGGGCTCAGGCACCAAGTGCCGTGGCTCAGTGGGTTAAAGCCTCTGCCTTCGGTCCAGGTCATGATCTCAGGGTCCTGGGATCGAGCCCCGCATTGGGCTCCCTGCTCAGCAAGGAGCCTGCTTCCTCCTTTCTCTCTGCCTGCCTCTCTGCCTACCTGTAATCTCTCTCTCTGTCAAATAAATAAATAAAATCTTTAAAAATAAAAATAA
>LNAC01000052.1:1631634-1655691 GCA_002007465.1 Ailurus styani
CGGGCTCTCTGCTCAGCAGGGAGCCTGCTTCCTCCTCTCTCCTCTCTCTCTGCCTGCCTCTCTGCCTACTTGTAATCTCTCTCTCTGTGTCAAATGAATAAATAAAAATCTTTAAAAAAAAAAAAAATAAAAATAAAATAAAAATAAAAATAAAAATAAAAAATAAAAAAAACCCTTCCAGCCAAATATAAGTCAAAGACACATATGAATATATACTCACTTGTGGGATCTGTGTGCTTTTCCCACATCCCGTCTCTCCAACAATCACCACTGTCTGATAGTTTTCTACCAAGTATAATATATGATTCCTAAGCTGAAAAATAGAACCACACATTGTAAAGAGCCATACATTTTCCCCAAAGACCTAAACAAAAATATTTAAACATTATGAAATGAGCTGTTTGCCAAAGGAAAGTAAATCTTAAAAAGAACTATCAAAATATATTTCCAATTTGCAGTGCTGGTGCCCATATAAGCTGAAACAAGTGCAACTGAGAGCAATAACTCACCAAAATATACAATGCACATACCCTTTAATTCAAGATTTTTCACTTATAAGAAGTTATACTACACATAGTAATAATACGTATGAACGAAGAGGTATATATACGAGCATACTCACTGAAGTGTTTATAATAGCCAAAAATTCAGTCTAAATGTTCATTAATAGGGTTAAATCAGTTATGAAACACTCCAATAATGGAATATACCCAGGTGTTAAAAAGAACAAATGTCTATTGGAAACAAAATGAGGGTTGCTGGAGGGAAGAGGGGCAGGTGGATGGGATAACTGGGTGATGGCCATTAAGGAGGGCATGTGATGTAATGAGCACTGGGCATTACGTAAGACTGATGAATCACTGAACTCTACCTCTGAAACTAATAATACACCGTATGTTAATTAATTGAATTTAAAAAAAAAAAGAACAAATGTGTACTATTTTGTACTGATATGGAATGGTCAACAAGATATGCTAAGGGAGGAACTCAAGGTCCAAAACAGTGAAAACAATACACTACTATTTGTGTTTTTAAAGGATACATATATGCTACGTACAAACTATCTTTGCAGAAAATAAAACAAAACAAAAACTGGTCATTGTACCATCTCCAGCAGCGGAAGAGGGTGGTCGGGGAGCAAGGGTGTGAGGGAGACGTTTACATTTCGTACAAGTTATATATTATCTAGTTACAAATTCTTTCATTTATTAACTGGGAGAAAAAGAGACAAAAGAGCATGCTTTCACCTCTACCTCTAAATCCAAGTTCGTAATAAAGCACCCATAGCTTACACTTACATTTTTTTTTCTTTTTTTTTTTTAATTTTATTTTTATTATTTGCCCAAGGGGTACAGGTCTGTGAATCATCAGGCTTACATACACTTACATTTCAACTGAGCCTTTCTTTACCCATTCTCTGTGAGCAGAAAACTGAGGAAATGATTCCAGCATCCTATCAACTTAGCCTCCCAGTGTATATCTGTACCCACATGTCCTGAGAGACGCACCTGACAGTCTGAAAAATCCTGAAGGTATTCCATAAATACCTGGTCTGGAAAGAAGTAAACCCTGCGGAGAACCCCTGCTCTTACTGCTCGGCTCATCTGACTGGGCCCTGACAATGTGGTGAGGCCTGGGAGACCGAACATGCTGCCTAACTCCCTCACTAAAGTATTGGCTGCTTTAGGTTTTTGAATTTGGCATTATTTGGCATCTAAATATATAGTTCTCACATTTTAGTGTGAAATCCTCTTAGGATATTTGTTAAAAACAAGGATCCCTAGCCCTATTTCCAGGGTTTCTGATTCAGTAGGATTAGGGTGGTGCCCAGGAATCTGCATTTCTCAAGCCCCTGCAGCAGATCCTGCAGCAGGTGGTCTACACTGACTAGTCTAGACACTTTTTTGTCAGTTGCCTGGACTTAGTGCTTTCTTTTGTTTTGGGTAGGGGAAGCTGAAAGGTTTGGGATCTTTGCAGGTATTTTGTGAATGGCAGATTCAAACAGTGGGTGGATGGATGAATAGATGGATGGATGGTGGATGGTCAAGGAAAACTTGAAAGACAATCTGAATAGAGACAGAAACAGACAAGGCATTCCAGGAAAGGGAAATAACAGAAGCAGAAGGAAGAAGAAGGAAACAAGCAAACAATACAAATTCTATTCCAGGGGCATCATCAAGAGCCCCCAAAAGGCTCCAGGTGTGGTTTGGAAATGAGTTACAAGACAGGTAGTCGGTGCTTTTCTAGCAGAGCTAGGGTCCGGGCCTTCCCTGGGGTGCTGGCTGGGCTGTCAGTGCTGCACGGGACAAGACCAAGCAGGAGAAAACTGAAGGCAGTAACTCACACTTCACATACTAGATAGGAAGGGCTGCACGTGGAGAATGTCCAATGTGTGACATTCGAGAGAGACATAACACGACTTCCAGTCTGGAGACCACAAAAATGACAGCAGCGCCTCCGGGCACAGGAGAGAAATGGACGAGGGCTGGTGCGGAGGAGGGGACTGAGCTTCAGGGAGGCGGTGTGTGAGGGAGTGAGGGGACCACTGTGCACAACAGTGTCCAGGCCCCAGCAAGAACGCCAGCGGACAGGAGGCAGTCAGGAAGGCTGCCTTGTAATGGCAGCAGGGAAAAGGGAGTAACTTTAAATCTATTGCCCCTTTAGTTTCAATTTCTGTTTTTAAAGCTACTTGCAGTTTTAAGGGGGAAGGGGTTTGTGAATGGGTCCCTTTTACCCTTTTCATCTGCTAGATTTATCTTTAACATCTCATGAGAGCCTAACTATGCTTAAATTCTGTTTTGCTTTTTACCAATAACCCATACGATTTTAATTTCCATCAATATGTTAAACCTTGATTATTTTTCATTTGCTTCATTATAGTATCTTGTAAGTTCAGTTGGAGAATGAAGAATAGTCAAGAAAAAGCCAAAATTAAATACTTGGTAAACAATAATTATCTGTGTACTTGAACATTTACAATATGTCAGGTACCTTACTAAATGCTCTTTGTGGATTATCTCATCCGGGCCTCATAACGATCCTATGAGGTAGGTGTTATTAGTCCCATATTATAGATAACACAGAAGCTCAGATGGTGAAGCAAGGTCACACAGCACAAAAATAACGAAGCTGGGGTTTGAACTCTAAAGTCTAGCTCCAGAATCTTGATACTTCACCAGAGCTCAAACTATGTCCCTCAACAGTGAGGCAGCAACAGTGAACCTATAATCTTATCTCCTGAGGGTCAAATTAGTTTACCTTCACACATACTGAATGAGGTTAATCACCTGAGGGAGAAACCCAGAAATGTCAGCAAGTGACTAAAATGTTTGGGGCTACATAAAATCTACTTAAGAAGGATTCTGTTTCGAATCCATTTGGAGAAAGCCCATGTTAACAGAAGAGAAATGATTAGCACAGTCTAGACAAAGGGACTCCTTTAGTGTGAGAACTTGGCAGCCTTCCCCCAGCACTGCCCAGGAGAAGGAGAGACAGAGCCTCAGGTGCTGGTGGCCACACCTACTCGGATCATTCCAGGGCCATCACGTGAGGCTGTGAGAGCAGCATCACCCTTCCTCGGGGGCTACATGAAGAAACATTCTTCAGCTCTATCTAAATGGCCCTCGGCCTACAGCTCACGTCCTGATTACAATCTGGCTTCCCATGTTGTCTTGGCAACAGGGAGAGAGTAAGCCCATGGACCATGTCTGTCTGCACTGGAGAATTACGGCTATAAACAAACGTATTCTGAATTCTAGTTTATGGTTTGGTCTCTTGGGAGATGACCATACCATGAGACCAATAAAATCAAGTGCTAGATGTGCACATAGTACATAATAACCACCCAAATCCCAACACTGTCAGTGGGACTTAACTTCTTCCACAGAAACCTCCTCATATATCCAATGAGTCTTGTTTAAAGAAATTCACCTTTAAAAAGAAAGCTAACATGGGCCATACACTAGTCATCTGTTGAAGCTGGAAGCATAGCAGTTCACTGTGCTGTTTTCTCTACTCTTTTTTATGTCTGAATTTGTCCATAATTGAAAGCAAAGAGGGGGAAAAAGAATGTCATTCCATCTCTTCTAGTTTTTCCATTTGTAACAACATCTAACTAAAAAAAAAAACATTAAGGACTTTCAAGATTTATATGGTTAAGTAACACACAAATTTTGAGCTTCATTCCCTCAGATAAGGGCAGCTCTGAGCTCACTGTGTCCCACAGAATCACTAAGAGTAAGAGGACAGATTTCACTTCAGTACCAAGTCTGAGGTCACCGCACACTGCTTCAGGCTGACGGACTGCGTATGCTTATTCAGCGTACCTTGAACACTGGCAGCTTCTGCCTCTGTTGCTCTATAGAAAGGGCAGCGTAGGGATTGTAGACAACGGTTGTTGCAGAGTTTTCAGCTAGACTCTGTCTCTCTTCAGAGATGCTGACACCTGGTCCCTCTGTACCTGCAAGAGAAATGCTTTTTTCAGATTCTTATGCAACCAATGGACAGAAAAATATGCAGACGTTACAAATTCAAAGGCAAAGATACAACACAAGCAATGCATTTGACCTCAAACTACCAGAAGATACTCAATTTTAACTTCAGCAAAGCATCTAGGAAAGGACCTGACAGAATACAAAAATCTTCCCTAAAAGCTTCACCGAAGCATCAAGAACAGAGAGGAGAGTCCCACTGGGCTCCAAATTGGCCACACACGTGACTGTACTCCAGAGGACAATGTTTTCAGGTCTGGCCCCCACATATTACTGCGAATTACTACTCATACAAGTGATGGGAACTGGCTGAGGCGCAGGAGGAGGGCTGCTGCTGCAGGGCGGCGAGCAAACGCTGCCTTGGCTTGCTCCTTCTCTCAGCTCAGCGCCCCTCAGCCAGCTCCTTTCCATCCCTAAGTCTGGCTCCTCAGGAGGCCTGCTCAGGCTCCCAACTCCCCACCATCCATCCATTCACTCACTCAACAAGGACTGAAGTGTGAGAGATACCACAGGGAACAGTCCTGATGCTAGGCCCTACCCTCGCGCGGCTTACTTGCTTCTTTTACTCCTCCTCCCAGAACATGGCTTCGTGCAGGAGGTGGTAATACGTGCTAAGGAGAAACTAAAAGACTCAGCACGGGGGGCTGGGAGTCCCCGGTGTGTGTGGTCTAGAGGCGGGGAAAGGCTCCTCTTCCCCCGGCTTAGGTCCAATACCCAGCCTGATCCAACCAACCATGGCCAGTGGAGTGGGATGTAGGAGATGGCAGCCCCCATTTTGAAGCACAGAACTGGAGTGGTTGGGTGTGAAGCACCATTCCAAGAAACCACTGTGCTGAGCAGATTAAACAACAGCTTTCCACGATGGCTGCTTGGTAAGAACAATGACGGACTGGTGCTCAGGATGGTAAAAAATGGCCATATCCCATCACGTAAAACTCTTAAAGGTACCATGGAATTTAGCCTTTGGAGGAAAATGCCTTAAGAGGAACACGGGTTGGGCGCCTGGGTGGCTCAGTGGGTTAAAGCCGCTGCCTTCGGCTCAGGTCATGATCCCAGGGTCCTGGGATCGAGGCCCATATCAGGCTCTCTGCTCAGCAGGGAGCCTGCTTCCTCCTCTCTCCTCTCTCTCTGCCTGCCTCTCTGCCTACTTGTAATCTCTCTCTCTGTGTCAAATGAATAAATAAAATCTTAAAAAAAAAAAAAAAAAAAAAGAGGAACACGGGTTGAATTTTTATGATCGGTTTCCAGAACTCTTCCTGCCAATTTGTCTGTGTAGCCCTTGGACAGAACTAAGAGTAATAAGTGACACAGGGTTTGGAATTCAACGTTGACACAAGGAAGCTATTTCCAAAAGCTAGAGTTATTGAGCACTGGGGTGTAATGCCTTTGTGAGTCATAAAAACCCTCCTGGAAGTTCAAACATAGGCACTACAGCCTTCTGTTGGGGGCACTACAGGGGGGATTACCTAAAACTATCATCTCCCAGGACTTCTGGGAGAGGTCCCAAGTCCCCTCAACATTCTAATAAAAGCTATGGACTCCCTCTCCTGAAAAATACACCAGAATGTAATGTATTGGGATAGAAAATGGTCCATAAACCCCCTAGAGCTAAGTTTAGAGTCATTGTCACAGATCTCTAATCCCTTTCCATTTATTTCTAGGAACACAGTTGTGTTCCAGAGGTCCAAGATTGCCAAAAATCGTGTAAGTGGGGCACTGCTGTATTGTTTTTGCCAAAATGCTGACCTTCCTTTCAACAAGATAAAAGATAGAACAGGACCTGGAACAAAGCCTGTGCTCAAAGAGGCAGGTTTCCTTTCCTCCCTTATTATCACCACATCTAAATAACTTCTTATAACCCTTCCCCAAGAAAACTACTGCAAATACCTCATCCTCATCTGCTGTTTTTGTCGCAAATTCCCTCCTTTTCAAAACACGTTTTAAATCTTTCCAGCCCGTCTTAAAGCACTGTTAGCATTGCTCCTGCAAGGTCTCTTCCTTCCTTCCCACACCAGGGTTTAACCGACCCAGGTGTCTTCTTCACTGGCCCTCCCTGTCTGCCAAGTCCACCTCAGTATATTGTCATGAGATGTTTTACAAGACCTACTGTCAATCAATAACAAGTATGCCTCTTCCTTACAAAAGACTTCATTCAGCCAAACCAGAACTGCCTCCCCTCTATGTGCATCCCACGGTCCATTCTGACTGCCTACAGTTGCCTTTCTCTTGGGAACATTCTCTGTACTTAAGGGAGTAACGAGTTCATAATCCTGCAAACCACAAATGCCTTCATTTCTCCGTCTACACAACAAGGCTGACAACAGCACCCCTCAACCACCCCCACAGAGCATTCCCTCTCCTTTCAATTTTATCAATTCAGTTTTTCAAGTTGACTGATGCCCCCTTAGTGGGTTTTGAAATGAAGTAGTGGGGTCATGACCAGCACCTTTTTTAAAAAAATAATGAACTAGAAACAGAATAGCGTTATCTCCTGTTTTACCCCAAAATACACCCTATCACTTAACACCATCTCACTACTCAATTACTTTGGTTTTTGGACATCCCTGAGGCACACATCCCACTTTGCCTTGGTCATGCTGCACCCTTTGCCCAGAGCTCCATATTCCTACCTCTCCAAGGAACAAACCTTATTTGTGTTTCACTGTTCACCTCAAAAATATCACTATCTTTATGATGTTATTTCTTATCCACACATTCAATCTTTCCCTCTCTTCTATGCCTCTATGTAATTATAATAGTTAACATGTACCTAGTACTAAGAGCTCTACATGCATTCTCATTTGATGCTCAAAACAATCCTTTGGGTAGGTTATGCCCAATTTACAGATAAGGTCACTGAGACTTTGAGCACTTAAGTGACTTTACCAAGCCACCAGGTTAGTAAGTGGCAATCAAGGATAACTTTACAGTCTGACTCATAGAACTTATCTCCCTTACCACCCCTTCTTTTTGCTTCACTTTAATATCTCTTCTAAAGGATATCTAACTTCACATCATAACTGAGAGAGAGAGAATAAATCTTGAGAGCAGAGCAGCATCCTGGTCGTCTGTATTTGCTTCCTGAACACAAGGTTAGGTGTTCAATAAGTATACCCTCAACAAAGGAACTAAACAACGGAACAGAACTCTTTCAGTAACCCCATGTTCTTTAGCCAAAATAGAATTCTGCTCTGACTTGCAATAATTCATTCACGCCTTTATTATACGTAACACTCTGACCCATTGTTAAAGGGTTGAATAAATAAAATAGAGGGTATCTCATTACCTAATGCAATCTTAGTTCTGGCCGTAGATAAAATTCAGGAGGGATAACTGGCTAATGATTTGAAATACTGAATAAAACTATCATGAAGGGACAATCTATAGATTTTTTTAAAAGAATTAACACCCCTTGCTTGGGCTTATCTCCCACATGACATATATGCATGGTTAGCATCTCAGGGAACCACTCTAAAATACCCTTTAAAATTTTTCCCTTCTCCGTCTCATTTCATTTTTGCTGCAATATACTTTGCACACCCAGACCTGCAGAGGTGCAAGTGGTGGAAAAATGCAAGCTGGTTAACTGTTAAGAAACTTTTGTTTTTCACAAGAAACTGATGGAAGGGAAGGAAGGAAGGCATCAAGCAGGATCTGGCAAGTACACATTCAAAAAAATCATGATTAATGAGGAAACTAAAACACATCAGGCACCGCATTTCGTGACTAACATTCCTGTTTGCCTGACAGGGAAAGTGGGTGACAGAAAATATGAAGGAGTGTGGTCACTTTCTGGTAGACACTCAAGATGGGCAAGAATTACCCTAAAACAAAATAAGGCACTTTCGCTTTTCTATGAGCACTTACTCTGGGTCAGACACCGTGCTCGTTATTCAAGCCCCCGGGACAGTTATTACTCTACCCATTTCACAGGAGGCAGCTAGGACTCAGAGAAATTAAGTGACTTGCCCAAAGGAACTCTGCTACTACAGGGCACAGCCGTAAAGTCGAACCCAGGCAACCCGACTCCACAGCTTGAGCTCCTAAGCCCTGAGCATCGCCGCTCGTCCGGCCACAGCGTAGCCCCAGGGCCATGACAGGACACGCGTGGGCGCTTCAGCGCTTCCCACCGCTGGGCAAGGCAGGCATCAAGCGTGAGGAAAGCGAGGCCTGGGGAAGCTGAGGCTCGAACAAGGTCACACACAGAGTTTCTGCCCAGGTTGGGGGCGGACGCCCGAATCTGTCGGGACCACGGTGGGCGCCTGAGCCGCAGAGCCCACCAGCTCTGAGGCGGCGGTAGCCAACGCGGCGGTGGCCAACCCGCCGAGGTCGGGCCTGCGAGCAGGTTCGCAGGCTCCAGGGAGCCGGCTACAGGAGCCAAGACCAAAGTCAGGCCGCCGCATCTGCCCAGCGTTTCTCCAAGGGCCTTACCGGGTCGCCAGAACTTCACCGGTCCCACGGGCGCAGCCATGCTGGGGTGAAAGGTCACGAGGGAGACTCCACCCCTCCGTTGCGCGTGAGCCCCCGGAGGGGCCGGGGGGCGTGGCCCGCGGGGAGCCTCGGCCCCGGCGGTTCCGGCGTAGTTACGGCCACGCCCCCGTGGTCTCCACCGCGCCCCCTCCGAGCCACGTGACCGACCGCAGGTCTCCGAGAGCGCTGCGGCCCCGCCCGCTGACCCGCGTGATCGGCCCCGCCATGTTGGGAAAACGGGCCCGGTTCTCCGAGCTTTTTAGTGTGGTGGGAGGGTTCTCGCTGGTGTTTCCAGGAGCATGGCTTGGGCCGGGTGGTGATCGTACGCCCCCAGAAGGGCAGGTTTGGGGAGAAAACTGCTGACACGGGAGTCCTGTGGCTGCCAGCGGCACGCGGAGGGCTCGGAGATAATGCATCCCAACTTAACTGCTAAATACTGATTGTTACAAGCTGCACCAGCTTGACTGTTTCTCCTTCTGTCTTCTCCATATTTTCAAATGAAGGTTAAAAGTAACTCCCTCGTGGGTTTTTTTTTACTGGGAGCCCACTGTACGCCCAGGTACTGCAGTTTCCACCCCTTAATGCACCGTATGTCCATGGTGGGAGCGAGGGTGAATAGTAAATGAATAAATCCTCGAGAAACAGTAGTGTTTATTAACATCAGTGAATAGAACAATGGGAAGTGGTATGGAAATCTGGGGCCTTAAGAGTAATGCTGGAAAAAGAGTAATGCTGAAAGTGGAGTTAAGAGTCTTTGAAACGGGTAGATCGGTTAGGCTAGGGCACTAACCCAGTGTTTCCTCCAATTTGACTGCTCGTAGGATTCCAACTGCTTGTTTTTTTGTTTGTTTTTAAAGATTTATTTTATATTTTATTTGACAGAGAGAGATCACAAGTAGGCAGAGAGGCAGGCAGAGAGAGAAGAGGAAGCAGGGTCCCCGCTGAGCAGGGAGCCCGATTCGGGCCTCGATCCCAGGACCCTGAGACCATGACCTGAGCTGAAGGCAGAGGCTTTAACCCACTGAGCCACCCAGACGCCCCCCAATTTTTAACTGCTTGTTAAAAATANGGGGGAAGCAGGCTCCCCGCTGAGCAGGGAGCCCGATGCGGGCCTCGATCCCAGGACCCTGAGACCATGACCTGAGCTGAAGGCAGAGGCTTTAACCCACTGAGCCACCCAGACGCCCCCCAATTTTTAACTGCTTGTTAAAAATACAGATTCTAAGCCCCAATCCAATCCTAAGTCAGAATCTCCAGGGACATGGCCTGGGAACGTGCATTTTAGGAAGCTCCTCGGATGGTTCTTCCAATCAACGAGCTAGAGAAAATTCCACTAATACAAAAAAGGAAATATTTTATGGGTAGGCACCTAATTGAAAGGGAGAGGCTTCAGAATTTATGCATTTTTAGAGCTGTGACGAAAATTCTGCATTCGTTATAAGAAATGGCATACTTGGGCGCCTGGGTGGCTCAGTGGGTTAATGCCTCTGCTTTCGGCTCAGGTCATGATCCCAGGGTCCTGGGATCGAGGCCCGCATCGGGCTCCCTGCTCAGCGGGGAGCCTGCTTCCCCCTCTCTCTCCCTGCCTGCCTCTCTGCCTACTTGTAATCTCTCTCCCTCTCTGAAATAAATAAAAATAAAATCTTTAAAAAAAAAAAAGATGGCATACTTTGTAACAATCAAGAGCTTTGAAGATAAGTACAGGTGATTTGGAATCCTAACTTTGCCATTTCCTCAGGCCTAGCTGTCATCTAATCTTAGTTCTAAAATGAGGTCTTCAAAGGTTCTGTTAAATGAGATAACATGTAAAACACCTAACAGTGTAAGACATAAGCATTCAGTCAATGTTAACTCTCCTTAACTTAAAAAGAGCGAGTCCACCAGGGGGAAAAAGTCAAATTTATATGCATGCATTCATTTTCCAAATATCCCCTCTATTTCCATAATAATAAAAATAGGGCTCAATACATGATAACCTCTCTGCCAAGATATCTTCATTCATTCATCTTTAAAATATCTTTAGGGGCGCCTGGGTGGCTCAGTAGGTTAAAGCCTCTGCTTTCGGCTCAGGTCGTGATCTCAGCGTCCTGGGATCGAGGCCCGAATCGGGCTCCCTGCTCAGAGGGGACCCTGCTTCCTCCTCTCTCTCTGCCTGCCTCTCTGCCTACTTGTAATCTCTCTCTCCCTCTGTGTCAAATAAATAAATAAAATCTTTAAAAATAAATAAATAAAAAAAATAAAATATCTTTATATGGGCCAGCTCTAAGAATACTCTAAATTCACTGGCGTAACAATTCCCCCTCCATAGACTCAGAGCCTGTGGGCTCATTTTGTGGTACCACTTAGTTCAACTATAGTTAATGAGCTTCTACTATTAATACGCTTCTTTTTTTTTTTTTTAAAGATTTTTTATTTATTCATTTGACACAGAGAGATTACAAGTAGGCAGAGAGGCAGGCAGAGAGAGAGGAGAGAGGAGGAAGCAGGCTCCCTGCCGAGCAGAGAGCCCGATGTGGGCCTCGATCCCAGGACCCTGGGATCATGACCTGAGCCGAAGGCAGCGGCTTTAACCCACTGAGCCACCCAGGCGCCCTATTAATACGCTTCTTAAAGACAAATTCACATTCATACTCAGAGCCCAATAACAAAGTACCTGTTGAAAAATGTATATAGGAGCACCATGCTTTATACTTAGTTTTAATTCTGCATGGCACTGATCCTTGTTTTATTTTATTTTATTTTCACTAACAGCTGAAGTATAGAAAATGGGGTTTATACGTGAATACAAGGGAAAATGAAATAAATGCCACTTTTTATAATTTCTATATTTTATAAATAACTCTGACTTATGTGAAGAAGTCTTCCTATTTACAGAGAGACAAACTGGCCATGTTCAAATTACTGGATAATAATCTTAAAGCTAGAGGAGACTTTAGTCAACATCTAGCCTAAATTCCGTGTTTTATGGGAGGAATAAAAAATTTGGCTCATGGAGATTAAAAGGACTTGGTCACACTCAATGAGCTAATTTTATTATCAGAACTGAAACTAGAATTCAGGCTTCCTAATTACCAATCCAGTGGTTTTTCACCCACAGAGGCCATTTAAAACTATCAGAGCTTACTTTGCTCTCCTAGATGAGAATTAGTTCATCCTTCTCAGAAAGTTCTCAAAGCCTATTCCTCATGGGTTGTTTTGCTTTCACATACTTTTATTAGAGAAAACACCTAAGTAATAACCTGGATGCTGGTGGTGTGGTTGTATTGTCATAAAGTAGGAGTCGTTGTTATAGACTATCCTAATTAACTATTTTTGGAAAGACTGGCCTTAAATAGCTACTCTAAAATTAAAACGTTTTTCTTGAGAAGGCATCCAGAATTTATTTACTTCATTGCCAACAATTCCGTGAAAGTTTGAACATTTTGTTACACAGGGGTATATTTTGCAACTTCTGAATGATAATTGGTTTTTCGGAAAGATAATATTCCTCAAAATTATGCTTCATGGATATGTTCAAGAAGTTTCTCTGTGCCTATGGTAGTTAATTGTTCCTTTCTACTTTGAAACATTTCCAGTCCAACCATCTTTAGGATGGTTTAGGAGGCATAGGACTTAGGGGTTTTCATCCTTGTACTAGTCGAGGCTTTTATACAATAAGTGATAGAAAACCCAGAACATTTTCCCTTATGCAAAAATGGCTCGTATAATTCAAAAAGTCCAAGAGTAGTTCAGACTTGAGACACAGCTGCATCAGGTCACATAGGACATAATCAGTACTCACTTCTGAACGTCACATTCTGCCTTCTCCTGACGTCAGTGTCACATGGCTATGTCCGCTCACGTACCACATCCTTAATTAGCATCAAGCCTCTTTCCAAAACCCCTAGCAAAAGTATCTGACTGACCATATATGTATCCATCCCTGAACCGATGACCAGGGCTGTGGAATATGATGTACTGACCAGCTTAAACCTAGGTCACACACTCCACCCCAAGTCGGGTGTGGTCAGCTTCCCCAGAATGACATGGACTAAGAGCTGGAAACAGAAGGGTTCCTCAGAGGGAAATCTCAGAGTGAAGTTAGCAGAGGTGCAATGAAGGAAGCAAAAATAACAGATGTCCATGCCACCCTCCCTGGAGTCAGGTGCCGGAACTCTTGGCTTCCTGAGAAGAATCCTAATTGCCCTTGGGTCTCCTCCATGAAGCCAGATCAGAGAGAACTAGTTAGCTTCCAGCCTGAAAAGAGGTAGTCCTTGGCCGATTTGCACTACACAGGGATTTCCCCCAGGGTCTAGGTGTAGCCCTCAGCAACTTTTAACATCTGTAAACCTGTCTGGTTTGTTGGCTTGCACACAAACAAGCAAGCTCACACATGTATTAGCATAAGCGAAGTGTTACTTAGCTCCAAGGATTTGGGTACAGAGGTGTGGAGATCCACCAGGAAAGAGACTCAGCTAGCAGGGGAGTCTCCGTCAGGTCAAGTCCGTGTGAGGAACAAGGCCCATCTATGCGGTTGGATGAGCGGGGGAGGGCCTCAGATCTGCCAGGTGCTTTCAAGACAGGATGATAGTGTGTTTTATTGCCCAAACAGAATACTTCTCTGACTGAATTGGGGGCCTCACAGGCGTAAACTGGAACTCTGCCAGGCAAACTGGGGTATCTTTCTAGGAGTGAGGTACCAGTGAAACTAGCATAATAATATTTACGGGAACATTTTCAACATAAGGCACATAGTCCATGCTCAGAGTCTGTCCGAATATAAGCTCATTTATAGCTTTAGACAACGGTCCTGGTGGGTTCAGTGTCCGGGCACACCTCAGAGTATCTATTGTAGGGTTTATCATCAAGAGGTTTCCATCTGAATACCTCACAGTATCACCTTTATTTCTTTCCAAGTTTATTTAAATCTCTACACCCAACGTGAGGCCTGAATCACAACCCAAGGTCACGGGTCGCAGGCTTTTCCGACAGAGCCACCAAGGTGCCCCACAGTATCACCTTTATGGAGGATCCTGGTGGGAAATTCTTACCTGATCTTAGTACCAAGAATTCTTCCTGAACCTGGATTTAATCTTATGGACCCCTCAAATGGTGGATCTGACCTGGTTTCTCTTTCTGCCTCCCCTCCTGAGAAGCTTACACTTGATCTTAGCCAAAAGGCCGAGAAGTGATCCTGAGAAGCTTAAAGAGAAACATGTGGTCTACCAGAGGGAGTATGCCAGTCGCTGTGGCCTGCACATGTAGCTTCATTCCACTCCACCCTTGGGCTTCTTCCGTGTAACTTTTCCTTTACATGATCTTGTACCTTAGGTTTTCTTTTTTTTTTTTTAAGATTTTATTTTTTTTATTTGACAGAGAGAGAAAGATTACAAATAGGCAGAGAGGCAGGCAGAGAGACAGGAGAGGAGGAAGCAGGCTCCCCGCTGAGCAGAGAGCCCGATGAGGGCCTCGATCCCAGGACACAGAGATCATGAGCTGAAAGCAGAGGCTTTAACCCACTGAGCCACCCAGGCGCCCTACCTTAGGTTTTCTTGTCAGTCACCTCAAAACCCCTTAGTAAAAGATAAATACTCCCCAATCCAGCTGCCTACAAGGGTGGGGTGGCCAGCTCTTCAGCTGTGTGACTCCTTAAGTGTTTCAAAAGAACATGTGGATGCTGCAGTCTGATTGGGCTGACCTTGTCATCGTATGGATCTTTCATTCAAACAAATCAGAATCTTTCATTCAAACAAACAAAACAAACAAATCTTTCATTCAAACAAGCAAGACAACTGAATTTCAACATTATCTGATGATACTGGGAAATTTTCATTAAAGTTGTTTCTGTAGGATCATGGTATTGTGGTTGTTTTTCAGAGTCAGTTGTTTTTTGTTTTGTTTTGATCTTTTACAGCTACATACTGAAATATTTACAGCCCAGTTTGCAGTGGCTAAGTCTGACATTGGACAAATAAGGAAATAATAATTCTCTACCGGGAAGGGGCAACCAACGTTTTTGAGCCAAATAATCTGCCCTACTCATGGACATTGTAAGCAAGGACCCACCCTGATGCAGGTGGTTCTCAGACCTCATCTCGACTAGCTATGCCCTGGAATGATATTCTTTCCATGCTCGAGTGCCAGAAAAGCTTTGCTCACTCCGAGAGACCTAGCCATTTTCTTGGGATCCTGGATTTCTTTTGTTCTAATTTCTAATCATTGGCAACACCTTCAGAAAATGACGTTAGTGCTGTTTTTAGTCTCAACTCATCAGCGTATTAACTGCGCCTACTCAAGGTACTCCCTGTAATGTCTCCACACTCCCTGCGGACAGTCTGAAAACCTGTGTCCACACCTGCGTCACGGTTTACCAGCCTTGCGACCTAGACTCTGCCACTTCATCTGAGCTTGTTTCTTTGCTCGATTATTGGGAATACCAGCTGTTCCAGCCCGACTTTGTTGCAACGGTCAAAGACACAACATAGGAAATGATCTAAATCTGCAAATGGTTTCAACCAACGATACGTTTGTGTGAGGCTTAGGCCTGAGTTGTTTACAACGGGACATGAACTGGTTGCCTGGCCAGCTTCACAGCCCAGATTAAGGTAGGAACCCAGCAAATAACCAGCCTGGGGATCATGAGGGGGCCCCGGTGCATGCATGAAAACCCACAGGCTTGCTCATGATCCGGCGCGTCGGCATGTGTCTCTGCAGCAGATGACACCCTCCCCCATGACAGATTGCTCTTGCTTTGGCCAAATCAGAAGGAGGCCACCCTTTAAATCTCCTGCTTCGGTCTGGCCACACACATGAGATTGGACAAAAACAGGATTCCACAGCCATACCAATCCTGATTAGTAGGGTGTAGAAACCAGTTGCATGGCCTGCCACCAGACCAGGAATCTGGGATAATTGTCAGTGTCCTCTTCTGCCCCTACTCCAAGATATGAGATTGTGAAATTGTTGTCAGTACACCCATCTGATGAAATTAGGCCCATGGGGCCACCAGAGTTAATGCCAGGAATGAATCCAGGAAGGCACAGGAAGGCACACAAAGTCCGCCTTCAGCAGAGCAGCAGAGAACCAAGTTCCTTGTCTAAATACCTCAAGCTTTTTGTTTGAAGAAAAGACAAGCAGAGCACGTGAAAAGACCTGCAGCTCCTGGCAAGTTCCCTCCTTCAAACGGTACAGATAGTAACTGACATTCCTGTCACTAAGGAGGGCACGACCCTGACACTTATTTTATGTCTTCTAAGTGGGTATTTTCTAACAGTTTGGATCATCTACTTCTTCCCCATCCCAACACTGTTAAAAAAAAAAAAAAGAAAGAGGAAGAAAGAAAGAGGAAGAAAGAGAGAGAAAGAAAAGAAAAGAAAAGAAAGCCTGCAAAAATACTATTCCGTGCATTTACTTGTGACACACTCCTAGGGTTGAAGAGAAAAAGTGCCAGAGGGAAAAATAATACTCGAGCAATCACCACACAAAAGTTGTTTATATTTATTTCACGCTAAGAACATAGATATCCGAAAGGAGAGACAGAAAATAAGAAAATTTCTTCTCAACAGGATTTTGATCATAAAAACTAGTCGTTCAAATCTCTAAAACAGAAGAGAATACATATCTAGAAAAACACAAAACGCATTTTTCTCTTACCTGAATTGACCTGAGAACCCCTAAACACTCTCTTTAAGAGATACCAATATTAAAGTTGTGCCAAGAAACTGTACCCGTAGTGTTTCAACATAAAACCAACACCTGGTTTATATATGACAAAAACAAGATAAAGGCATGTAGAACAATGTGCAGTTTCTAGAACTCGGAGAAAATCAGGGTGACCAGAGGTCGGGTGAACAAGCTGCAAAGCAGGGCGCTGGAAGCAGGGTCACTGAACGCCAAGTGGTCACTGGTAGGAAGGATACAGTGCGATGTCCCTCACAGCCAGCAGATTCACTGAGGCTCTGGTGACATTCCCGGGATGAAAACCAAGGTAGTTCTCAGTCAGGAACGTTCTCCTGGACAGCATGGCCAGCATGTTGTTGAGCCGGGACCTGATGCCAGCAAAGTGAAACTGGCGCTCTTGGTTCAAGTTCCTAAAGGAGTCTCGCAAGCCCAGCTCCAACTGGGGGGCGCCCCAGAACTTGGCATGTCCAGCGGGGACGAAGTCAGTGGCTCTGCTGGACACCTGGGAGCCCAGGGAGCTGGCCACGGAGCCCTGGGAGGACAGAGAGGAGGAAGACCGCAAACTGGAAGATCTTGACACAGACATCCTGGACACTGGTGAACCTTCTTTAGACTGGGTGCCCTGAGAAAAGAGAACGTTCTCGTCCACGTCAGTCTGGGTGGTGGCCGACGTGGACCGAACCACGGTTTGGGAGCTCGCCACCCTGGTGGTGACTGCGGTCTGGGTCCCGGCACAGGCTGTGGGGGCGCAGGCCTGGCTCCCCGCATCACTCACGCTCACTGTTGGTGCCTCCTCTCCTGGCTCCGTCTGAGTCGCAGCATCGGTCACCCTCCCGCCCTCTGGTTTGTCCCTGAGGCTGTTGAAGTCGTCCTTGTCACTGATGGTGGAGGACTCAGAGTCACGGCGCTTGGCCTCTGCCCCACCCTCGGTGGGTGCTTCGCTCCCCAGCTCGGCCTTTTTGGGGGTGCTTGAGAGCCTGGCCAGCCGCAGGCGCAGCAGGCTGCCCAACGTGAGCTCCTTAGACAGGGGCTTCGGGTCGACCAGATGGTCAAACTTGCCGCTGATCCGGAAGTTGGACAGCAGCTTGGAGCTGATGGGCTTCGACTGTGCGTACAGGATTCGGAACTCCAGATCAAAGTGTTCAACCACTTGGCCAGACAGGATGACCAAGTTACTGCTATTTAATTTGCCATCCGTCCACGTAAAACTTAAGGATTAAAAACAAACAAAGAGAAGCTGTAAGGAGGAGCAATTTCCTGTTTACTTAACTGTCAAACTGAACAGTAAAGCCCAGATATTCTGCTCCAGAAGTCACAGCTCTGGTGACAGCATACCCACCACGCAGTGTAAATTCAACCAGCCTTACCCCGGTGTATAACATGCGTGTACATTAAATGAAGTGAAAAGGCTGGCTGATTAACCAACACAGTAAGACCTACAGCTCCTCAGCGTGAGAGTGTCTAAAAACTAGAAAGGGCTTTAAAAATATTTAGGCCGGGGCCCTCATTTTAGAAGTGAGGAAACTCGCTAGAGTTTCAGTGGAAGAAACGGTGGGAGAACATGGAAGAATGGGAAGAAACAGTGGAAGAAACATGTCACAGTGGGAAGCTAGTGGGAGACCCCAGACTAGACCCTGGTCCTTAAGAACTGCTGGTGCTCTGCTCCGCCGATACCGCCATTTTCAAGGGGAGACCCTACTGTCATCCTAAGGCTGCTGCTGCTGCTCTGAGCACGCTGGGTAGGGGATCTACCCAGGGTGGGCACATGACCGAGTGAGGACCAAGTACTTTTTCAAGGACTGATGCCAGTGCAAACAGAAAGAAAGTCTCACTCTTTGAGAGACAGCTACTCATGCCTACATAAGGAAGCCTGGATCTTTGCCTTCAAGGAGCTAAGCCTGACTGAGAATAAAGATCAGCTAGAGAAAAGCAGAACCAGCGGGGAATATTCTGATAAACGTATGCCCTCCAAGTCGAGACGAGCTGAAAACCAACTGCACCTTTCTACACTTCCAAATCATGGGGCTCGATAAATTCTATTTTGCATAAAGTAGTTTGAGCCAGCTGTCTGCACTCTCAGTCAGCCCACTGATAAAGAAGTTTGTATCAAGAATAAGATGTTTTAATTTTTCTTAATTTTTCTAGAGATTTTATTTATTTATTTGTCAGAGAGAGAGAGCACAAGCAGGGGGAGCAGCAGGCAGAGGGAGAAGCAGACTCCCTGCTGAACAAGGAGCCAGATGTGGGACTCGATTCCAGGGCCCTGGATCATGACCTCAGCCGAAGGTGGACGCTTAATGACTGAACCACCCAGGCATCCCAAGAATAGGATGTTTTAAATGAGATCATAAAACACAGTGTCAGCTCTGTCTCTGGCAAGAATCCCTGCTGATGCAAATTCCACCTTGAGAACTGCCTTCAAAGCCTGAGAAGAAAGATTCTTTCGAAAACCCTCAATGAGGGTTGAAATTGAAAACTCTCAATCATGCAAACAAGACACCTACCCAACACCAGGATTATGAAATGCCCTCAACAAATAGAAGCTGTCATCCTCATCCTTATCCTCAATGGTAGCAACTTTTTTTTTAGTTATGTAATCTTTATATTTTATGTTTTAGAAGAGCCAAAAAACATTTGAGACTAAGTTTGTATAATATAGATAAAGCCTGTTTTGGATGAAAATCCAGTTTCCTCCAGTTATTTATAAATGTCTCATGAAAGGAGGTCTCAAGGAAGAGCATGAATTTTGTTCTGAGCAGTGACAGTGCTGTCTGCAAAGACGGGCATCGTGAGTTTCTTGGTCTGACCACCTCAGCTTCCACAACCCTTTCCGTGTCCGCCTTTACCCTGGGCTGACATGTGATCCTCACCCAGAGATGCATGTGTCTTTGAAAAGGAGTTTCTTTTTTTTAAGCTCAAGACACACCTCGTGCATGCCACCAACCTAACACAGAGACACACCACCATCAGAGCCACCTAAGTAGACATGGTGTCTCTTAACTTCTGGAGATTCGTGTGAACCACTCGTTATCTCCACCCTCTTCATGGGTGGTCCCATAGGGGTCCACCCTCTTATGGTAGAGTCCTAGCACCCTACCATAGGGTGCCAACCGCCAAGGTGAGACTCCAAAGGTGGGGCCAGAAATAGGGACCAGGACTTTCTAGACTAAAGTACTAGGTTATTAACAAGGCTTAAAGGAAGGGGAAGGAGTTAAGCATAAGGTGAGAGCTTTGGCTCTGCCCTCCACACTGACGCCAAGGCCTGGGACTGCCCTTACCTGCAAGTGAGCAGTAGGGATGAGGGACGGGGAAGGTCAAAGGCCCCAAGGAACAGGATTTGAGACTCCTCGTGTCACTGGTAACCCCCGGTTCAGCCAATGCGGACCTGGCTGAGGTTGGAATTATGGACTCGTTCACTGGCTGTCTCCAGGCAAGGTTCAACGTCTGCACTTTGGTTTTGTGGCCCATGGGGCAGGGAAGGTGACCCCACACCCTGACCAGCCCCTGCAGGAGGAGGTTCTGACTGATGTAATCACACCCACAGATGCATACCTATCGGGATGCTTGGCCACAAAGGCTCACATTGAGAGGAAAAAGCAGCTTTTACCTGTATATAGCAAGCACCATCTACAAAGGTTAGCATAGCGTGCGTGGCCAGGCTAGAGACTTACCTATAGGAGCCTGTAGCCACTCGAATGCCATCAATCAGTGTGAACTTTTCGTGAACTTGCCCAACTATCTTAGTTCCCGACCTTGCATAGTAAGTATTTCCGGTAATGGTCCGAACAGTCATCAGCTGTCAGCAGGAAATGGGAGAAAAAGAAACAAACAGTCCAGTGAGCAAATGATAAAGAGAGCTTGGTTTACGATTCCTGAACAGGCACACGAATTGGCTAAGGAGTGGTCCCCAGGCTCCCATCAAGAACAGCATTCGGGGGCGCCTGGGTGGCTCAGTGGGTTAAAGCTGCTGCCTTCGGCTCAGGTCATGATCCCAGGGTTCTGAGATCGAGGCCCACATCGGGCTCTCTGCTCAGCAGGGAGCCTGTTTCCTCCTCTCTCCTCTCTCTCTGCCTGCCTCTCTGCCTGCTTGTAATCTCTCTCTCTGTGTCAAATGAATAAATAAAATCTTTAAAAAAAAAAAGAACAGCATTCGGAACACACAAGCCAGCAGTGTTCGGGACTCAAGGTATGCAACCTCAGTGGGCCTGTCTGCTGGTGTGCCCTCTGCTCACACTGAATTTTGAGACTCTTAGTTCTATGTGTACACGTATGTGTTCGAAAAGAAGACTCACTGTTGGGGATATGACACAGCGGAATCCAAGAAATGATTTTGAAACAAAACGTGGGGGATAAAATCATCAAAGAAGACATGCTAGTAATAAATATCATCTTATACTATGCAGCCATCAAAAGAAACGAAATCTTGCCGTTTGCAACGACGTGGATGGAACTAGAGGGTATTATGCTGAGCGAAATAAGTCAATCAGAGAAAGACAATTATCATATGATCTCTCTGATATGAGGAACTTGAGAGGCAGGGCAGGAGGTCGTGGGGGGCATGGAGGGAAAAATAATGAAATAAGATGGGATCGGGAAGGAGACAAACCATAAGAGACTCTTAATCTCATGAAACAAACTGAGGGTTACTGGGGGGTGGGAGGGTAGGGATAGGGTGGATGGGTTATGGACATTGGGGAGGGTTTGTGCTATGGTGAGTGCTGGGAAAGGTGTAAGCCTGATGATTCACAGACCTGTACCCCTGGGGCAAAAATAAAAAAATAATAAATAAAAAAATCAATCAATCAATAAATAAATATCATTTTAACAAAGGCTTAAAGAAGCTAAGCTGCTACTTCTCCTACTCTTTTATTTAACAGCATCAGTGATGAATAATAGCCCATCCTCACTTAACCCTCACCATGAGTATGGAGAACAGGACAAGCCTTCTCTAACACCAGACTTCTGAGGCTGAAACACACCTATCATGTGGGGCTTAATCAGCAATGTCACATCTCTTATAAGAACAAATTTACTAAAAGAGCACCAATACACTGGGACCCCATGGTGCATATATGGGCATAACTCTCCTTGTAAAATGACACATGGAAACCTATATCCAATGGTATGTAGAGTAGTAAGACCATCTGCATTCTCTGGGGGAATCAGCACTGTGTGAACTATATACTTTTAGAAATCTTACACAAGGGAGCTTGGGTGGCTCAGTCAGTTAAGCGTCTGCCCCCCGCTCAGGTCATGATCCCAGGGTCCTGGGATCGAGCCCCACACTGGGCCTGCTTCTCCTTCTCCCTCTGCCTGCTGTTCCCCCTGCTTGTGCACACGCTCTCTCTCTCTCTCTCTGTCTGATAAATAAATAAAATCTTTAAAAAATATACAAATCTTACATGATTCAAATGAAATGTTTAAGATATTTGTTCAATTCTCTCCTTCATTCTGTAAACAAAGCAAGTCTCTCGGGTGTGCTGAGCCTTGAGACCACAGAGCTATTGGGCATGCTCCTTATCCTTAAGGACTAGGAGAGAGGAAAGTAAGGCAGGGTGGAAAACTGCAACAAGATGGGACATCGTCCAGAGAAGTAAAAACCTACATCCACACAAAAACCTGTGCGCAAAGATTCATAGCAACTTTATTCATAATAGCACAAAACTGGAAACCATCCTAAAGCCCTTCAGTGGGTGACCGGTTAAACAAACCATGGGACAACCATACCACATGACATGACTCAGCAGTAGAAACAACAAACTAAGGACACACACAACAAATGGGGCGGATCTCAAGGGCATTATGCAGGATGAAAAAAGCCGATCTCAAAAGGTCACGTACTAGGCAGCTGGGCGACACAGTTGGTTAAGCAGCCGACTCTTGGTTGACACAGATCATGCTCTCAGGGTCATGAGATCGAGCCCCACATCCAGCTCCATGCTGAGTGCAGAGCCTGCTTCAGGGTCTCTGTCTCCCCCGCCTTCCGCCCCTTCCCCTCTTGCTTGCATGCATGTGCGTGGGTGCTTTCTCTCCCTCAATCTCTCTCTCTAAAATATATAAATCTTAAAAAAAAAGTCACATACTATATGATTCCATTTATAGAACATTCTCTAAATGACAGAATTATAGACATGGGGAACAAATTACTGGTTGTCAGGGGTTAAAAATCGGGCGGAGGGTACAGAGCAGGAAGCAGATGGGACCATATGGTAGCGAGAGGGACATCACTGTGACGGAACAGCCCTGGACCCCGACGGGGGTGGGGCAGTTCCGTATTGTGATGGCGGTGGCGGGCACGCACGTGTCCACATGTGATGAAATGGCACAGAACTATAGGCACACGTTGTGCCAACCCCAATTTCCAGGCTTTGATTTTGTACTCTAAGTTACTCAGGACGTAACCGCTGGGGGGAAACTGGGTGAAGGACACGTGCAAACCTTTATCTACCATTGCAGCTTCTGTGACTCTGCCATTATTTCAAAATACAAACAAAAGCCAAAACAAAAACCCTACGGTAGGACATAACATCACTTCTGTGGTCTTACCAAAACACGTAATCTGAATTTGGCCATGAGGCAACATCAGACAAAACCCAGTTCTACAGAAAACTGGCTAGGGTTCTTCAAAGGCATCGAGACCCTAAAAGACAAAGGAAGACAGAGGAACTGCTCCAGATGAGAGGATGCTAAGGAGACATGACAACCCAGTGGCCCCCTGACCCCGTTTCACCTGCTGCTGGGTCACGTGGCTGGCTCCGAGCTCCACTTCTACCTCCAACACCAATGTGCTTTGTAGCAGCAGTGACCAGTAACTACACCTGACTAAACCCAACCCTCAGTCCCTCGTTAGGGAAAACCACCACCAGGAACTCTGTGAGGGAAGTTAAATGGCCAAGTTCTGTAAACCAAGTGATTTGATAATAAGAAGGTGGTAAGCTGTTGTCCACTACACAAGTAGCCTGCAGTACCAAAGCCCAAATTCCTAGTTCAGTTTGTTTACTGCTTTCTTCCCAGGACCTAGAACAGTAAGTGGCTCGGAGAAGGTCCTCATGTAGGTGATGAACCAAGGGGATGAATTAAGTCCCGAAGCTCACAGCTCATATTAAGATGCTTGATTTAAAAAGATGAATAACAAATATGATTTTTCTTGCTTCTTCCCACTACACAGAATCAGCTAGCTGACTCATGTCATCTTACGCTTAAACACTTGAGCTCAATTTACATTCATGCTTGGAACAAAGGACATAAAAAGCATAATTTTGTAAGAATGAGAACCAAGGGGTACCTAGGTGGCTCAGATCATGATCCCAGAGTCCCAGGATTAAGCCCCGCATCGGGCTCCCTGCTCAGCTGGGAGTCTCCTTTCCCCTCTGCCTCCACCCCCGCTAGTGCTCTCTCCCTCAAATAAATAAAATTAAAAAAAAAAAAAAAAAAAAAA
>LNAC01000052.1:1655704-1670108 GCA_002007465.1 Ailurus styani
AAAAAAAAAAAAAAAAAAAAAAAAAAAAAAAAAAAAAAAGGAACGAGACCCGAGAGGCAGCACATGACAGTAATTAGGAACAGCCAGGCCGAAGGCAGGCAGGTGCGCTGATGGGGAGTCACACCCCCGGCCCACTTCTTTGTACTGGAAGGCGCCAGGCTCTCTGTGCCATCACCTGGGGGCTGAAACGGCTGCGGTGAGGACTAAGTCACCTAACATTTGTCAGGAAGCTAGGACAGTGCCAAGGACAGAGCAGGGGCCCTACTGGTGGTGGGCCTGCCGGTGCTACCGTCAAAAGCAGCACCTTCAAGGCAGCCTCCTGATCTAGGAGCTGAGCTCCTGGTGGGGAGGGAGCATGACACGAGGGGCAAGCCAAGGTTTGAGTCCTGACTTTATGATATATATTTTTTTTCCTAGTCATGGTGGTAATTTATTTAAATTCCATTAACATGGATAATAACTAGCATATTATTAGTTTGAGAGGTAGAGGTCAGTGATTCATCAGTCTTATGTAACACCCAGTGCTCATCACATCAAGTGCCCTCCTTAATGTCCATCACCCAGTCACCCCATCCCCCACGCCCCTCCCCTCCAGCGACCCTCAGTGTGACTCCTATGATTAAGAGTCTCTTACAGTTTGTCTCCCTCTCTGGTTTTGTCTTATTTTTCCCTCCCTTCCCCTACATTCCTGTTTTGTTTCTTATATGCCACATGAGTGAAATTATATGATAGTTGTCTTTCTATGATTGATCTATTTCGCCTAGTATAATACCCTCCAGTTCCATCCACGTCATTGCAAATGGCAAGGCTTCTTTTTGATGGTTGCATAATATTCCACACACACACACACCCCACATCTTCTTTTCCAATCATCTGTTGATGGACATCTGGGCTCTTTCCATAGTTTGGCTGTTGTGGGCATTGCTGCTATAAACATTGGGGTGCAGGTACCCCTTCACATCACTACATTTGTATTTTGGGGTACGTACCCCCAGTAGTAAAATTCCTGGGTTACAGGGTAGCTCTATTTTTAACTTTTTGAGGCACCTACATACAGTTTTCCAGAGTGGCTGCCCCAGCTTGCATTCCCTATGGTTTCCTTTCCGTGAGACTTCAGGCAAGTGGCTTTGTTCATGGCCTCAGTTGCCTCTCCTGTCATGGGGATCCCCCGCCCGCCACCGTACAGACCACGTAGGTCTCGGACGCTCAGTCATTCCTGCTGATCGTGGGGAGACTGGAAACGTGTAACACAAACCTTCTCCTGCTCAGGATGCACTCTCAGATCCATGCACATGTCCAGAAACTGCGAGAGCAGGGCCTGGTCCAGGAGGATGTAGATGGCGACTCCCTGTTTCCGACTTATTTCCTGCAGGTCCCTGAAGATGTCAATGTCTGTGAAAACATCCATCACCACCGCGATCACCTGCAGAGTGAGGCAGCAGAGGGAAGAGCGAGCGGTCAGCTCCGGGGAACACCAGCTTACAGCTCGCCGTGCGGACTCAGCAGCCCATCTCAGAGCTGGGAAAGGATCCTCCCCTCCCTTCTCCTTCTGCACTATCGGTTTGCCCCCAACCGTGGACCCTTCCATCTCCAAAGACACTCAGGCCACTGGACCCCGCACGTCTGGACTTGGCCCAGCTGAGCCTCCCGACCGCCTCTCAGCCACTGTCCTCTGCGCCGCCCTGGCCCAGTCCTTTCTTCTCCCTAACGGCACGGCTCTGTTCGTGCCTGCTGTTTAGTCTTCCACACTCGGCATCTGACCACAGTTCATGGCTGCCTCGGCCATGTAGCCCCAGGCAAATTACAGTCATTTCCAAGGTCTGATCCCGAGTCTGTGAAATAAGTGTATAGTCAGAACTAAATGAGTAGGTTACATGAAGTGCAAGGTACAAAAGATCCCTCGGGTATCTTGTTCATTGATTCCCTTCCCCAAGCCCGAGTAGGAGCTGTCCAGACACTTCAACGCAGGGAGGCACCTGCCAGCTCCTGCCTTTCGCTGCTGGAGACACCCTGCTCCAGGCACCAAGCCTCTCATAATGCCCTCTGCAGTTTAAGAGTGGGGCCCTCAATGAAGTCCCGGCAGGGCTGTGGGGGTGTCAGAACATGCAGGCTTAGCACAAGCCCCTGAAAACCAGGCCAGAGCCGGGGCCTGGAGCTAAGGAGACAGCTCCCTGAGCCACCGTTAGGAGCACCTGGGTTGGAAGGGGGTCTCCCTCCTCCTCATTTCAACAGTGAGAACTTGCGTCTCCTAGGACCACCTTCACTCCTTTTCTGAATGTGAAGGTTAATTTACGGGTCTCACAACTTCTGTGGGAAGGGAGGCCCTGGAATGGGATGGATTTGGCTCTGTGGCCCCAGAGGACTCAAGACAGCACCTGACAGTCACAACCCCTTCAAGGAGGTAGGTGTTCAAGAAGCAACACAGAGACAAAGAGGAGGTTCTGTGGTCTTTCTCCAACATCCCAGTCTCACCTACCAGGATGAAGGACCATGAAACACCAGCTCCCGGGAAGTCGCTATGAGGAGTCTGGGAAGACCAATTTCTCTCTGGCTGCCTTGCCCACCCCCCAACCTCCCCCCGCCCCCCAGTGTTGATGAAGCCCCAACTGTTGAGCTATTCTTGGGGGACGGTTTGGCTAAAATCCCCTGGACGCAATGATTTAAAAAATAAGTGTTCTTTATTCTTCTTCTTTTTTAAGTAGGCTCCATGCCCCATTGCGGGACTTGATCTCACAACCCAGATTAAGAGTAAGGAGTTTGAAGTGGCAAATGCAACAGGACAGAAGTGGCTGCTGGCAGACAGACTAGTGTAGGTTGGAGATCTGTCCCCACTCCCACAACCCAGAAAGCACTTAGATGTTATTTTTCAGGGTCAGCAATGCTTAGGACTAACAACTGGAGAAGGAAGGAAAATCAGTGATAGAGGCTTCCACGACAGGCCAGGCAGGAAGCAATGAGCCAGGTGAGGCTATGCAGGCGGGGCAAGGCGGGTGCAGTGGGGGGAAGCAGAGACACAGTCACGTCCCCGCAAGCAGGAAACAACAAACAAACTGGAGAGAGAGGCTACGGAAGGCAGTGGGAGGCTTTCACAGGGGATTTGAATGTACTCATTTAGGACTGTGTGCAGAGCTCTTGAGAGAAAGCTAAAGGAAGACAAATCTAGGGTCAATCCCTGTCCTCAAGAAACCCAGGCCAATGAGGGACACGGGCGATGCCCAGTAGGATGGGGCTGATGGACGGGCATGCGAGTAGCCCATGGAAGGGACCGAGGAACCCTGCCGGGCTGGCAGGCTTAGAAAGGGCTGGAGGGCAGCCCCTGGGTGGCTCCATTAAGCATCTGCCTCCAGCTCAGGTCACGATTCCAGGGTCCTGGGATCGAGTCCCGCATCAGGCTCCTTGCTCAGTGGGGAGCCTGCTTCTCGCTCTGCCTGCTCTGCCTGCCGTTCCCCCTGCTTGTGCGCGCGTGCTCTCTCTCTCTCTGACAAATAAATAAACTCTTAAAAAAAAAAAAAAGAAAAGGAAAGAAAGGACTGGAGGGTTGCTGGGGGCAGGGACCCAGGAGCAGGGCCCAGAGTACAAGACACCCACCAGACTGGACTTTGATTCACCACTTCGCAAAACAATTGTACAAACACCACCCTTGTTAGGTGGTGAGTAAGTATCTAATCTGCTCTTGGTTTCATCGCTTGGTTTTAAAGCCCCAGCCTTTCCTGTGTGTGTTGAAAATAATCGGATTTGAACGCTAGGTGTTGAGACGGAGGATGAAGGTGTTTCTCCCTATAACTGCCGCTGCACCCAACAGCCCCTCCTCTCTCACCAGAGCCAAAGATTTGCAATGGAGGAACAGCCCTGCACGGGAAAGCGACCAGCCTGCCTGCCTTCAAGACCCCACCCCACACCCCTAGAATCTCCCCACACTAGCCCCCTGCAATCAAGTCCTGCTACTAAACTAGACCGGAGGCTTCTCAAATTTCTGAAGGGATGGTCTCTTCACTGAGCTCAGCAATGACCTGGACTCCTTCACTGGCCAGCCAAGTGCCTGCTTTCTAAGGCCAGATCCACGTCCCAGGGGCTGGTGTTCCTGCTGCAGGCTGCTGGGCCCTGGAAGGACACGACTTGGAACCGGTCACTGCCCCCACTCCCTGAGGCGTCGTGTGGGATGGACAAAGGAGACACATCTGGAATGCGGCATCCCTTGCCCACCGAGGCCCCACACAGTCACTGTGGGCACTGCCCTATCCAGGCGTGTGCTGCAAAGGGCCGGCCCAGTCTCTTAGGGCTAGAAAGTTCTGCAAGACGTGACTTTTGAGAGTCTGTTCCAGGTCAACCCTCATCTGCAACTCGGTGCAAATCAGTCATTACACAGTACCCGGGGAGGAAGCATCCAGCTGCCAAAGGCTGCCACACTGTACCCCACAGTGCCTACACCTCTCCAGTCGCATCTAGAGCAGCCACTTCTGGGTCGAGTCCCACGTCATCCTCAAAGGTTGACGACCCTCCCCCAGTCACTCCAACTGCCCCTCGATGATGTTAACCAAGGGACCCAGTGATCCAGTTACGCAGCAGCAACCGAGGTGCTATTCTTGGTCTTTGGGGCGAGCACAGACGGCTTATATTCATCCTCACACGATCTGGAAGCTTTTCCATCTGCTTTCTTGCACAAAGGCTCTGAAGAGATAGCTAGGGATGTCAAAACCCTGGTAATTATCTCCGATTTTCTGATGAGAAAAATAAAGCTGGGAGCGGTTAGGTAACTTGTTCACAGTGACACACTTAAGCAAACGCGGGAGCTGGAATCTCAACCCAGGTCTGGGTGACTCCAGAGCCTCCTATTAGAAGAGTGTTAGATGAAATAGTATTCCAAACAAGTCCAAGTCTCAATGTCCAAGGAGCTGAGAGCTTGGAATGCATCCTGAAAGGATCAGTAGTGTGTTTCACAAAGGGCATGGGATGGAGCCCATCAGAGGGGGATTACTAGGAACACGAATCAGTTCACAGGACGAATGTTAAGGAAGCTTGCAACTCCCTTAGCACGCTGGTACCTTCTCTCTGCAGGTGGCAGCGCCGACTAATCCAGAATGGACTAAGTCAGGAAACCTCGGGGGCACAGACATCATGTGAACAGACTGCAGGGGCGACCCTGGGCGTGGATACCACCTCCTCCACTTTCGAGGACCACGTGGACCCTGGCAAGCTACCTGAGTTCTGCTGCCTTCTACTGCCTGCAAAGACTACTGCCTGTCCCAGCAGGGTCTGCAGCGGGTTCGGTCCAGAGAGAACGCCAGCCAGACCCAGCACACGGGGAAGCCCTCCTCGGCAGCGTGTCTGGTCCCCAGTTCTGCCACTGTCCCTGGGCAGGTCGTTCCACCCGAGCTCAGCATCCCCACACGAGGTCCCTTCCAGCTCTGCGGTCTGACTCACGCGCCATCCACGGGCAGGGCTGGGCCCAGACCAGGCACCCGAGTGGCCTCGGGGGGGCCCCTCATTCCAGCTCTTCCCCTGCGAACAGCAGGACGTTCACGTCCATCACCCCTTCCTACTGCACCTCGGCTTCCCTCCCTCCCCACCCACGGCCAGACAGCAAGGACACGTGCGCAACATGCCTGGAATTCTACCCAAGGTCTGCGCACTTCCAAGGATGCCTCGGCCTGCCCAGCGGTCAACAAGAGCCCGTCTGCTGCATGCTTCACGCCGACCACGTGAGCCTCAGACGCCTTTCCTTCAGTTCCCTGGTGCCCTTGCCGGGGACCCTCCTGCTCACGAAGCCAAACACACCTTCTCTCCCCATTCGTTACAGGTTTTAATGGAACAGAAAAGACGTCCTTGAAATTTCTTTAAAAATGTTTCAATAACTTGGTATTAACCTTCAGGGTTTAGAAACAAAGTCAATGTCCACCTGGGACCCTATGTTTGCTTGTGCGTGTCGTTTTCCTTCCGTCTCACAGCTGCTCTTGTACGATGAACCATTTCGGCCCCGGTCTGCAGCGCGGCACGGCGCCTCTGGGAAGGCAGGGGGCAGCGCCCGGCCCTCACTGGCCCCGGGGGCGGCTCTTCAGTCGTGTCCCAGCACCAAGTACCTAGGCCATCTGGGCTTTTATTTTTTATTTTTTTTTTTAAAGGTCATCCGTGATGGGAGGGATTGGGGATGTTTTAAATGTATTTTTTTTTTTTTAAAGATTTTATTTATTTATTTCACAGAGGGAGAGAGATCACAAGGAGGCAGAGAGGCAGGCAGAGAGAGAGGGGGAGGGGAAGCAGGCTCCCTGCTGAGCAGGGAGCCCGATGCGGGCCTCGATCCCAGGACCCTGAGATCATGACCTGAGCCGAAAGCAGAGGCATTAACCCACTGAGCCACTCAGGCGCCCCATCTGGGCTTTTAGAAAGAAAAGCATCCAGAGGGGCTTGGGGGATGAAGGCGGTTATCGTTCTGAGTTATTTTTGTTATACTTATGTAAAGCATTTACCTGCGCCCAAAGTCTGCTCTACAAAACAGGGGGCTTTCAGAGTCCCCTAGCTCCCATCCTCCTCCCTTGTGCCTCCTTTCCCTTCCTCCTCTCTCCATACGATAAGGCTTTTGATCTGTTCTTGGGTGGTCTTTCACTTCCCTAAATATGAGTAAGTTTGCCTATGTACTGACACACACATTTGCTTACTATAAACATGTCACATCTGTTTACTATAACAACAGATCAAAGGCAGCAGGTGATACACAGCGTTCTAGAGTGGTGCCGATCAATAGAACCTGATCAATAGAACCTTCGAGAGCACAGAAACTCCGTGCCATCCACATGGTAGCCACTAGCCACCAGTGGAGACTGAATACCTGAAATACCACTCATGAGACAGACAGACAGAGTTTTTCATAGTTCACTTCAATTCATATAAACTGAAATAGCCACAGATGGCTAGCGGTGACCTTCCTGGCTGGGGCAGCTCCAGACACTTACTCACAGGAAACAGAACAGGTCCCCCTCCCTCCTTCGAGCTGCAGCGGACCCAATTCTGTAGACGAGTCAGTTTACTTCCCCCCCCCCACCAAAGGACACTTCTGCTCCCGCCTCCCACTACTGTAAATAGCGCCGCAAACAGACAGCCTACTGCAAGCGTCTATTCATGTTTTTTTTTTTAAAGATTTTTTTTTTTTATTCATTTGACACAGAGAGAGAGATTACAAGTAGGCAGAGAGGCAGGCAGAGAGAGAGGAGAGAGGAGGAAGCAGGCTCCCTGCTGAGCAGAGCCCGATGTGGGCCTCGATCCCAGGACCCTGGGATCATGACCTGAGCCGAAGGCAGCGGCTTTAACCCACTGAGCCACCCAGGCCCCCATCTATTCATGTTTTTTGCCAGTGTGTCTCTGGGACAGACGCACAGACGTGGAGCTGCTGGGTCGAAGGGTAAATACAAGTGAAATGTTGCTGGATGTTGCCAAATTCCCCCCCACGGGTTCTATCATTTGCATCAGGATTTTTAAAAAGTCCACATACCAGTACTTTCTTTGTGTGAGAGAACGAATCCCATATCCACGAAGGACCCAAGAAGACCCCGCAGCCTCTCTGCTGTCTGATGGACGTCAGGTGAAAAGAACGAAGGAATAAAAGCAGACAGAGCAGGGGGTGGCTGCAGGGCTGAGGGGAGGGGGGAAGGAGTCACCGTGGGATGGGGACAGAGCTGCAGCATGGGAAGACGACACAGTTCTGAGGCGGGCGGTGGCGATGGCTGCACAGTGTGACCATGCTTAATGACACCTCACAGTAAAATGGTAAATTTCATGTATTTTACCACAGTTTAAAAAAAGAAATGCCTGAAAATCCCAAAATCCTTCGCCTGACACATAAAGTCAAAAGAAGAGAGGAAAAGCAGCCACACTGTCTGGTGGGGCACATCCTAAAATTGTGCATCAGCTAGGCCCTCTAAGCCAGCGCTTCTCAACCAGGGGCAGTTTCCTTCCCCAGGGGCCATTTGGCAATTTCTTTCTTTCTTTCTTTCTTTTTTTAAGATTTTACTTACCTATTTGACAGAGAGAAAGAGCGAGCATGCGCATACAAGCAGGGGCAGCAGCAGGCAGAGCAAGAGGGAGAAGCAGGCTTCCCACTGAGCAGGGAGCCTGACACGAGCCTCGAGCCTAGGACCCTGAAATCATGACCTGAGCCGAAGGCAGGCGTTTAACGACTGAGCCACCCAGGCGTCCCTTGGAGATTTCTTTAAATCGTGGTAAAAATATGCGATAGATCTGCCGCCCCCATTATTTTCAAGTGTATTTTCAAAGGCATTAATTACGTCCACAATGTTGTGCGATCATCAGCACTATCTGCTTCCAAAACTTTGCCATCACCCCAAACAGAAACTCTGTAAGCTTTAAGCAATAGCTCCCTATCTGCCCTTGGGAGACTTTTGAATGTCCTGACTATTGGCGGGGAGGTGGGGGGTGGGGGAGTGTGCTGCCGGCATCTAGTGGGTGGAGGCCAGGGATGCTGCTCAGGGTCCAAGGCTCAGGACAGCCCTCCAGGACAAAGAATTATCTGGTCCAAAATATCAACAGTGGTGATTTGGAGGGATCCTGCTCTGGACTGACCCGAGCATCTGGAGCAGGAACTGATCACACGGCACAGATTCTATCATAACCCAGAGAAGCATTAAGCAAGATCAGGGGGCCCTAATTCTGATCCACCCGCACGCACGCCAGGGGCCTCCAGCAGATTTCTCAGCGGCCACTCCTCCTGGTAGGACCCTTTGTCAACACAAGCACTGCTTCTACTAATGCTCAGGTTATCAAAAGGATGCCCAAGGGTGTGTCGCAGTACAAGAGCCTCTTAGGAACAGAGGCAGCAGGGGAGAACAATGCCTCTGAGAAGTATGGACGCTCCTGGCAGAATGAGCTTTGCCCATGAACTCCCATTCAAACACCAGAAACACCCCAGGGGGCACGGCAGAAAGCCCTCACCCACCAGTCGAGGGCAAGAGGCACTTCCAGAGAAGTCTCTACTCCTGCCTGATTGGTGGGGGCTGGAGCCCGGCCACACACTGATAACGCAGGGCAACAGAGACAAAGACTGAAATGATTCAACAACAAATACCGCAGCACAGGAAAGGACTCGGGAGGGGCGCCTGGGTGGCTCAGTCCTTGAGCGTCTGCCTTCGGCTCCGGCCACGATCCCGGGGTACTGGGATCAAGCCCCGCATCGGGTTCCCTGCTCTGCAGGAAAGCCTGCTTCTCCCTCTCCCACTCCCCCTGCTGATGTTCCCTCTCTCGCTGTGTCTCTGTCAAATAAATAAAATCTTAAAAAAAAAAAAAAGAAAGACAGACAGACAGACAAGACTCTGGAGTACATGTGTCCAGGAAACAAATCCTGGTTAGTTCAAAATTATCCTCAAAATTCCTTAGGAAGCCAACCTCCGGGCTCTCCAGTCCAAAGCACTATTTCCCCCAGCTCTGGTGCAGCTCAGCTGGGCGCCAGGTCAGCAGTCGGCCTGCATTCAGAAACCCTGCTGCACCTACAGCATGCATGTTTCAAACGCTGTCCCTCGCTCGTGAGGCGGGACGCCCACACTTTGAAAAGCGCCCAGAAACTGAGCCAATGGAGGGCCTGCAGATGCACAGCCCCGGTCACACCTACTCTGGGACAAGAACTCGCTGAGTGGAAAGGCAGGTGGAATCAGCCGCTGTTTCGTCACCTGCTGGCCTGCCCCGCCCCTCCCCGCCAACCGTGCCAGACACCCTGCACGCAGCAGGAGGCCCAGGTGAGGACGAAACCGAGCCGAAAACCAGCCATCTGGGCTGCAAAGCTAGGACGAGACACCGCCACGCGCCAAGGGACCCCGGTTTCCTGTTCCTTGTATCCTGACCACTCCAGCCTTCTTCCCGCAAGTACAGGAAGTATCAGTACTGTCCTAGTCGTTTTCCTGGTTATAGGATAGTCTACACGGAAATAGAAAGCCCAAATCTTCAGAAACTGCTTGTTAAAAAACTTCCAGCCTGTTGAAGCCTGCACGGCAGGGGACGCACGAGCAGCAGTGGTTATGAGCACAGGCTCTGGGGCTAGGCAGGCGGGCTGGAGCCCAGTGGCGCGCCCCCCAAACTGTGATCTTGGACAATTGCCTGGTCTCTTCTTAATGTGGCCCCCTCCTAGCGGCGGGAGGGTTAAGTGGGAGAATCCGGGTAAAGGGTTAGCACAGAACTTGCCCCACTGCAAATGCTCAATCCTGCCGGCAGGTGTTTTCACCGTCAGGACACGGATGCGTAATGGCTTGTCAGGCAACTTCTCTGTGCCTCAGCTCCACCGCCTGTGGAGCGGGGATGCTGCACCTGCCTCGGGACCTTAGTGCTAACACCCTAACACTGCTTAGCAGAGGGCATGAAGGGGATGGTCTCTGAAGCCTCAAGGCTAGCATGTCTCAAACCCAACTCCCCTCCTGCTACCAGGTCTCGGCCTCGCTCTCCCTCCTGTAACCTAATCTGGTAGCCTCACGGCCCACCCAAGCTAAAAAACTTCTGTCCTCCCCAACTCTGCCTCTCCCGTCTTCTCCTTCGTCTATCCTCCTACCCCCTCCCTTGACACCCTCCAAGGCCACTGAATGACCAAGTCCTGTCGTTAAAATTGATCCCCTGCCCAACCCCCTTCCCCCCTGCCCTGCCTTAGCACCCACCCTCTTCTCCTCAGTAGGCCCCTGTGGCCTCCTCCATACAAGCACCCCACACACCAGCTTCAGTCCTCTCGAACCCATCCTCCCTCATGCTCCCACCAGAATTACTGCTCAGGAACTCCAATGTGATCATGCACCTCCCTCAAAACCTTCAGTGGCTCCCCATTGCTCTTTAGTGGGCAAAGCCTGGCTCCAGTTTCCCCTTCAGCCTGCTCTTCTACCACTAACGCTCACATACTCTCTGCTCCTGCTGCGAAGAACTTGGCTGCTTCTAAACATGCCGGGCTCTTTCGCCCTTCTGGGCCCGTCTCTACCCTCTGGCCTGGCAAGCCCCAGGCATCCTTCTGGACCCAGCTCCGAGGTCACTGCCTTGCCTGACATTTTCTTTCTTCAACTCTTCCCCTGCTGTCTGTAGCAACCTCCCCACCCTTTCCACCAGCAGACTGTCAACTCTCTAGTGCAAGCACCACATCCTTCGCCTGTGGCCCCGGGCCCTGGCACAGCATCCGATACACAGTAGGTGGTGAATGAGCAAGCAATTTGGCATCTGGCAGAGATACTGAAAATGTTAATCAGATAGATATAAAGGTAATGTACCACCTTTCTCCATTAAAATCGCCCAGGTTCCCGACACAGAACCTCAGAGATGAATGTGTAGCTCGACTAGGGCACAGAACAGGGCAGGAGGCCCTACCTTGGAATGCCACTATTACAGAATGTCCCCAGGACAAAGGGGAGTCTGAGCACCAGCCTCAAGCCCCTTCCAAGGCCAGCAGGTGACCTGATAGACAGTTTCGCCCCGGCCTCAGCTCCAGTGCCCCTTCACTACCAACAACAAGTGGAGCTGGGCGAGAGCTTAAGGCAATTCCTCCCTCTTTCATGGAGACATGTTCATTACGCTTTCAAGTTCCAAGTGCCCAAACTTTCCTCCTGGAGGTGAGCTCTGGAAATGCACCCCACCATCGTGCCTTTCTCTTTTTCATTCTCTCAAGGGTCTGTTCTAAAAAGGGACCTTCAGCATATCCGAAGCACTGTGGCACACCCACCACACCTACAACCCCAAAGGCAAGGCTCTAGCCCACATTACTCTCTGCCCGGTGCAAGCCCACCATCCGGAAAAGAGCAGCCAGCATCAAGAACACTGGCGAGAGTTGGGGCTTGTTCCTGGACTTGACAATTTCAGCCCTACTTGATGCAGATTTCATAAGCCACAGACAGACACACTGAGGTACTAGCTAGCCCTACTGAGTCTACACATGGCCTGGGGCTTTACCTGCCATGTGCCTGGCACAGATGACAGCCGGGAAGATGGGCATTGCCAGTCAGCAAGCAAGGTGGCAGCTAACCAGGTGTCTGTCGCCACACTCACCCTGCTCCCACCCACCTCGTGTGCTGCATTCTTTCTCCCAGACCCCTAGCTACCCCACCCTGCACCAGCTTCCCACCCCACCCACACGAAGAGTCAAGACAACAGCACCAAAACCCACTGTGAAGAGAGATGACCCAAAGCAGCAGTATCTGCATTTTAGGAGGCTGCTAACTTGAGCAGCACCCGCGCCCCCCTCCCCGCCGCCCCCCATTCACAGAAGAGCAATTTCTCCTGTGATCTACGGCAGGAGGGAAAGGGGCAGCGTTCTCACTTTGCCACTGGAATGTATTTGCTTTCTACAACATAAGACACAGAGCTGAGACTCGCAATAACAGACTCCTAAGACCCCATAGTTGTCGCTGAGTGCACTCTTCCTGGAATTTTTCGGGAGGGAATGCACTTCCTAGGAGATGGGATCCGGGGTTGGCTGCCAGCCAGGAAAATTAGCAATCTGGTTTGGTTTTAACCGAAACGTGGAACTAGAAGTGTTCCTGGTCCCCTCCCCCAGGGGATGTAACTATCCCGAGTTGGACCTCGGACACAACTCTCATCCTTGGGGGCTGAGGCTTCTCCCGGTGTCCCTGTGATCCGAGGGAAGGCACGCAGAGTGGGGAGAGTCAGGGGCTCCCGGGACCACCCGGTCCGCGCTGCCGGCCGGTCTGTTTCCCGTTCTTGAGAGGGCCTCCCGTCCGCCCCGGGGCCCGAGGCGGGCCGCTCACCTCCCGCGCGGAGCGGAGCTGCTGGCGCAGCGCGTCCTTACAGCCGTAGGGGCCGCCGGCGCCGGAGCCGCGGGGCTGGAAGTGCGCCTCGACGCGCGTGGCGCCGCGATAGGCGCCCCGGTAGAAGGCGGGCCAGCCGAGCTCCAGCAGCGGCGGCTCCAGGTCCGACTGCTCGGGGAAGTAGGTGCCGGATGAGCAGTCGTGCGACGAGCCGAAGGAGTCCTCGGCCCCCGCCGCCGCGCCCTCCTGGCCGGGCCGCTCGGCCGCCCGCAGGATGGCGCGCACCTCGTCGGGGTTCAGGAAGCGGCCCAGGCGCTCGCGCCGCAGGAAGGCCTCGAAGGCGTCGGCGCCGCCCGCCACCAGCTCCTCCAGCGCCAGGCGCCGCGCCTCGCTGTACAGCTCGGCCGGGTTGGGCGGCCCGCACGGCGACAGGCAGGCGGCGGGCAGCTCGTCCAGGCCGTCGGGGCGCAGAGCCATAGCGGCGCGGGGACGGGACGGACACACCGGACTCGGGCGAGCGCGGGCGTGCCGGCCGCTTTATAGGCACCTTTGAATCTAACCGGCCCGCGTCCCGGCCCTCCCATTGGCTGCCTCCCCTAACGGCGCCGCGCACGCCGCCGCGGCTCCGCCCCCTGACCTACCATTGGCTGCGCCGCCGCCCGGCCCCGCCCCCCGCCCCCAGCGTCTCCGCGTTGGCTGCTGGCGGCGGCCGAGTTGGTTCTCGTCCCGGGGCTGCCGCGTGGAATTTAAACGTGGAGACTCCACGCCTTCTCCGATCAGTAGTTCCCGCTGCCGGCCTGCGGAGAGCCGAACTGGTCAGGGTCAGCTAGAGAGGGGTTGCCGGGCCTGGTGACGGTGCTGCCCGGGGCGGCGGCGGCGGCTCAGGGCCCCGAGGCCGAACTGAAGCGCGAAAGCCCGAGAACCGGACCCCGCCATCCTGGCGCGCCCCCTGCTGGCCGCGCTGCTCCCGGGCTCTCAGAGCTCGGGTGTGTGACCAGCCCTGTTGCTTTCATCCCCTGCCCTGAAATCATTCGTAAATTCCTTCCAAAATACCAGCCATCATAAGCGCTGCTCCTTTGATTACACCTTCAGGTAGTTTTCCCTTTTCTCACTCCATCAGGTTTTTGGCCGGGCAAAACCCCAATCCCGGTTAAACCCCTCTTTACACCTACTTTCCACCTGCATCTGGGCAACCGTAGAGTGCTGGGGAGAAAACGCAACCTGTGCCTTAAATTCACGATCTCAAGTGGGTCCTTAAGTTGCCTGCTAGCCTACATTTCCCTCATTCATTCTACCTTTTCCTCTCTTTTTTACTCTTAGAGTTTGCTTCCTATTTTACTGAGAAAATAGAATCAGTCGGAGAGAACTTCCCACATGCTCCCCCCACATCTACCTACCTGTCTGCACCTCTGCCCACATACTGGTCCTACTGTTACTGGTCCTTCTGTTACAATGAACTGTCCCTTTGGCAAACACCAGTCCTTCCATTTGGGCATTCCCTGCCACTCCCGCTACTACTAACCTATAGCCCTACAGCAATTCTTTCCCGGATCGCCGGTTTCCCTTCTTTTCTGGTTCATTCCTATCAGCATACAAACATGTTGGAGTATTTTTCATCTTAGATTCACCCTCTCTTGACCTTATATTCCTCTAGAGCTTCCTCTTTTTTTTTTTTT
>LNAC01000052.1:1670248-1737366 GCA_002007465.1 Ailurus styani
GAGCCCGATGCGGGCCTCGATCCCAGGACCCTGAGATCATGACCTGAGCCGAAAGCAGAGGCTTTAACCCACTGAGCCACCCAGGCGCCCTAGAGCTTCCTCTTATAGCATAAAACCTGAAACCAGCTGTCCCCCGTTTTCCTCCCATTCTTGCTTGAACTGGTCCAAACAGGCTATGCCTCCACCGTTCAGCCGAAACCTCTTGTCGTGACCATCAGGAACTCCACCACAACGCTAAATCCAAGAGTCAGTTTTCAGTCCACATTTTCTTTGTGTAAATGAGAAAGCAAATGTACAACTGTAAAGTGCTTCTTCATAATTGTGAGACGTTACCATTATCATTTGAAAACCAGCAAATATTTAAAATTGATGAATGCCCATTGCTGCAAAGATAGCTCTATTCTTCCCATCCTCTCCCCATTCCCACCCTGTAAAGTTTTTCAAGCCTAAGTGGGGTTGCCTTTCCTCCATGTGTTCCTGCTCTGGCATTCAATATCCAATATATATATTGGATATTGAGTGTGTGTATGTGTCTGTGTGCACGCGCGCGCATTATGGGGCCTCATGTTATTCCAATGGGAACATCTGACAAAGCGAAGGTCATTCCCAACCACCCTTCTTCTCTGGAATTCCTTGGGTTTCACCAACTCCCAGTCTAGAAAGACATCTCCATGTCTGAGCCCTCAGAGCTCCCTCTGTTTTAGGGGCCTCCTGGGAGAGCCCTCTGTGGTGGGGACAGGGACCAGGAGCCCTCCCCTGCCCTCGGTCCCAGGGATCACCTCTTTGTGAATTCAAACCATAATTCAAGCGAGCTCACAGCAATGACCACAGCCATGCTAGCAGGTGTTATTAAAAGGAATTTAATAACCTTAATTAAAAACTCTCAACAGTGAATTCTGTCACAGGCCTTGGCAGCTAGAAGCAAGTCCAGGGGCATGCCCCTTCGGGGTGCGGTCAAGCCACGGTCTTGGATCGAGGCCCACCACTGCCACATGGCAAGGAGCTCCCTGGAAGTTACTTCAATACATTATCAAAGATCTGCAAGGATTTTTTTTTAAAAAAGTTTTAAATATATTAGACTCTCTTGATTGCCATTTTTACACAAAGCTGCTGATACAGTATACAGAGTTTTAACTTTTTTTTCACATAAAATACATTTTTCTTAAATGTTCTCTGTACATCAGTGGCTTCTGGTCTGGTGAATTATTGCGGAGGGCTGGGGGTCTGCAAACTTTTCCTCAGTGCCCAGAGCCAGGTCCTGCACTGCGGCTCTTGCAATGCCCATGGGGAGCAGGCCCTCTGAAGAACTGGCCAACAAGAGTCTCCTGTCAAGGAGAGGTCTACAACTTCTGGCAAAGGAGGTCACTTCTGCAGAGTCAACCACTGACCACAGGACCCTCTGCTCTTACGTGCACTGGGGCAGGGGAGGCTGTCCCCCGGCCACAATAGCAAGAGTTAAATACAGTCCTCTGGATAGCTCATAAAAACTGCCCTTCTGGAAAGTGTTCCAGTATCCTGCTCTGGGAAAGCAAGTGGGAGAGAGAGCTCAAGATCGAAAGGGATCTGACACCAGTCACCAAAATGGTCTCATGTTTTTACAAAGCCAGCAAACCCAAACAGTGGGGGTAGGACAGGGGACACCCCCCTGTGAGCATTCCTACGCCCACTGAAGTTGATCAAACAGTGCAGAGTGGTTTAATCGCTGCAGCATATTTGATGGAGAATTATATCCTGAACTCTTCAGTAGAGCTGGGTCTAGGGTTTATTCAACTTCCCTGTGCTCTTGCCAGGAACTCACTATCTGATGATAGCCACCAATTTTCAGTGGTTTGGGGGCACAGGGTGGGAACAAAGGCCAAACCTCACCGTGAACCACGTGGCACATGCTTTGGAAGTAGCCTCCTTTAATCGGCCTGGTCTCAGAGGGAGCTGAGCCTCTGGTAGACCTTGCTAGCTTTCTTCCAGCTCCTTGATACACACCCACCGGGAGAAGAGGCAGACACGTGAGGAAAGGCTTCAGTGTTAAAGAAGTTCCTCACCTCCCATTATCCATTGGTGGGGCAGGAGGACTCCATAACAAATGAGCAAAAATGAACAAGAGACAAGGAGTTTCAGAACCTGAGATGCACTTGGCAGCAAATTCCAGATTCTTGGTTCTTCTACATACTGACCTCAAACTGCTATTATGCAATGCCCCAAAGATGCTGGCCTGACGGCTATCCCTGAAACTTCCAGACAGACTTGGAAGGGTGTCTCTCGAACTCAAGATCCAGCATCTGCATTTCATAGCAAATGTTACCCAGGGACAGCCACACAGCCATTTCCCTGCTGAAGGGTTTCGTACTCCAGGGATTCTAGGAGCTAGAAACCGGATTGAAGCCGGACCAGGATGTGGTCACTCCATCTCAAGTGAATTGAATGGGGCTGCTGATACTCGTGGTCCTCCAGGGATGCAAACTGTAAAACACGGTCTCCTCACCCTGTCTTGTTCCAACTTTACCCCCAGAACCTAACGTAGTGCCTGATGTGGCTCAGACACTCAATAAACTACGTGAGCAAATATGAGTCACCCTGACCCCACCTTGTCCCTCAACACCAAGGAGACTCTTAGGGAAAGTTCCCCAGGTACCTGAAGCCCTAACGGGGAACGGCTTACCCCGACTGAAAACGAGAGCTGAAATGCCTGTGAGTCTGCAGTTGGCTCCTGTCAGGGAATCAGATGGGATTCCTGGCCGTCTGGGTGGGAGACGAATGGCCCAGGAGGCAACTAGTGAGGGGAAAGGAGGGAGTGGCCAGAAGGGCTCAGCGTGGGCAGTAAGTGCCTTCAGTCTCCTGAGCAAACAGATCGGGAAACCTGCCCAGCCCCCGCCTGGGAGTGTATGGCTGCTTCTGCTTGCAGCTTATGTTTGCTCAAGAGGAATTCAGGCTCAGTCAAATCTGAACACTGTTTTAAAGCCAAAAGTATGTGTGTTCTGGATCATCCCCCGCCCTGCTCCAGCCGTAGGCTGACATGATGGAGAGCCTGCCCCAGATGCCAGGGCCGCGGCAGGATCATGCCTGCCCGTCTGCAGCCTCCTGAGCCGCCCCTCCACCGTAGACTCGATCTGCCCTGGAGTTGGGGTGGAGCTGGCCTGGTGCTGTGACCCTCCCTGCATCCAGGAGCCACCAGGCACACAGTGAGCCTACTGAACCCTCTGCTCTCTGGTCCAGCTGCCCTGCTCCTGGTAAAGCATCAGCCAGCCCCCCTGGGGTCCAGCTCCCTCTCTGGGCTATGGGGCCATGGAGGCCACAGTGGGGACTGGGACTGATAAACGGCAGACCCCATCCCTAGAATTGTGGCACGGGGAGGGGGGGATTTCCTCCAGCCCCAGCCCCCCCCCCCGCCCCGGCCTCCGGCCCAGGTGCCCCTCAGGGAGAATTTCTCATAGGCTCAGAAAGAAGATTAGAAGGAACCCAGAGTTGTCCCCCCAGTCCCGGAATCTGGACTAGGGGACCCCTTCAGAGCTCTAAGGAGGTAGTTTCAGGACAAATAAAAGGCGCACAGAGCAGGGAACAAACCTGCTGCTTATTAAGTACACCAATAGGTTCTGGCTGAGCCTGTGGACGGTGATTTCAAGAGAGCTCTTGGGAAGATGCAGTAGAGCAGCGGTCGGCAGCCTCCCCTCCCCAGCGTCAGGGAGACCGCGGCTGTGAGGCTGTTGGGCCATGGGGGTCCAACTCCAGCCCCACCACCGCTCTCCTGAATGCAATGCAGGGTGTTGGCCGTGGGCACCTTGGAGTTGCAGCCGTGGGGTGTGACCACTCCCACGAGAGCAGGCTGGGGGCCCCTGGGCCCGGCAGGATCTCACAAGGGTCACCTGGCAGACTTGTCTCACCAAGCATTTCGGAAAAGGCAAAGCTGGGCCGGGGGTCCTGAGCATTGACTCTGGGAGGAGAGGGGGCTCCCAGTAGTCCCCCACTGCTCACTCTAATGGCTCAGGCCGAGGAAGGCTGGCTGACAGAGGCTGGACTGAAGCCACCTGAATATTCACAAAGCTCGCCCAGGGCACTGGGCTCAGTCACGGCCACTAGAGATGCTTACAGAAATTTACACCAACTCACTCCTCGCCCTGGAAAGCCTTTCCAAAGCAAGCTCCTCCCTTAGCTCCACGTTTCCAACACCAGTCAGTAAAGCCTAGCGATCATGATGCTATCCAGCAAAGAAAGCAAGAAAGCAAGTTCAATTACCTCCTACCTGGAGTTCTGCAGCCTAAGAGAATTCTTTTATCAAGTGCACTTTTGGACACACTAAATTTGTTCCCTCTTCCCTCCAATTTTTGATACTTCCATCCAGAAGATGTGACTTGGATTATTCCAGGAATGGAAGAGCCTGGCTCTCCACTTCAGCCTCCGGGTGGTCACACAGCTGGCTCTCAGCACGGGCAAGGCTCTGGGGAGCAGGGCCAGTGCCCATCTCACGGACCCATGTGGGTTCATAGCTCCTTCTGACCAAAGCGTGGACCTCCTGCTCCTTCCAGATGTGGACAGTGGCCCAAGCCCAAGTGTGACTCTGGGTAGGGCTGGGTAGGGTCTCAGCTTAGCAGGCCCCGTTCCCTGCTAAAGCCACGTTGGCAGTGGTGATGAAACTGAGTCTTAGCCACAGTCCTTTGGGAAGAGCCCACAAGTTGTCAGTCCCACCTGCTTTCCATGAGCCCAGCTGTGTCATCCTATACATGGTTGAGTGTGTGTGTGTATGTGTGTGCGTGTGTGTGCACGTGCGGGCCGACAGGTGATATGCGGGTACTGGTCCAGAGAAGCCTTTACCGACAACAGAACCGGAATCCCAGCCCCCCCTCCCAAAATCTGACAGCGGGGTGAGACAGGAAGCCACGAAGGGCCTTGTTTCTGACGGCAGACAATGCAGCAGGAAGCGGAACCATGGGATGTGGCGATGCTATGGGCCGCTGGGTGAGAGGTGGGGTCAGCGTTCCCCTGGAAAGCAGAGCCCACCTCCCCGCAAGCTGCCCTCTGATGTCTCCCCAGCCAGGGCTGCTGGGGAGGGCCTGGATTCCAGAGACCCTTCCCCGAAGCATCTCTCTCCTCCTCCACACAGAGACTAGGAGATGCGGCAGCAGCCGTGGACCTTCTCCTCCATCTCCTCCATGGGGGCCTTGAACTTCAAGAGCGGGGGATCGCCGCTGGTGACCGTGTAATAGACCGAGGTGCCGTTGCTGCTGTACGGTGAAGTTCTGCCTCCGATCAAGGGGGCCTTGCCTTCGCTGCTGCCCTCGCCCGTCCTGGCCATGCTGCTGCCCAGGTGGGTGCTCAGGAAGGGGTGGCTGAGCAGCTTGGCTGCAGCCCGCTGTCGCTTCAGCTCCAGAAGCGTCTGGGGGCTCTGTTCCTTGTAGCCACTCCAGGGAGGGGTGGCGTCGGCCACGCCGGGGCTGCCGTAGGCCATGTTGTAGTCGGGCACCTCATGCACTTTCCAGATGTCCCCGTTGGACAGCGCATACTGGTAGGTGCTGACCGGAGCCCGGAGGCCATTCTCCACAGGCGCATCCATTTCACTTCTCGGGATCTTGGTGGAGAACTCAGAGAGCAGCACGGGCTTCTCCAGCCGGGGGTTCTGACGGGGAGAAGGACAACAGGACCAGCCGGTTAGAGGATGTGAACTCACTCCCCACTTGCATCTCCGCAGAGGACGTTCTCGCCTGCCCCTGTCCTCCCACCGTTGGCCCAACTGGGCTAACAGGACCTGCATTCCGCTTTGGGGGTCTCACAATCTACGTGTTTTGGGAGAGCTGACTGATCCCCATCCTGGTCGCAGGGGCTGGACCATGACCCCAGGCCTGGCCCTTCAACATCCTCCCTGCAGGAGTTGGTTCTTGACTGAAATGGATCCCATGAAACTCAGGCCTGGGATGTGCGCCAGAATGACTGGGAAAGAGAAGTTCTGTGTGTGCAGAACTCGAGGGTGGTGAGAATGATGGCAGCTGGGGGGCTGGGGAGACCACGCATCAAACGGCCTGCCTTATCAAGCAGAAGCTGACGTGAAGGGAGACCGAAGGGGTGCACTTGGAGCCCGAAGATCCAGCTGGTCCCAGACTTTGCAGTTACACGAGCCGAAAAATTCCTGTTTCGTGTCAGCCAATCTTAGCAGAATTTTTGGTCACTTGTAATCTTTCCTCTATATTCCCAGCAAATACCCACTCTGAAAGGCAGAGATTCTAACCCAGAAATCCCTGGATAACAAGAGCTTTAAAAGGAGCCGCTGCCTAGAAACTAGAAACTAGAAGGTAGCTACATTTGGTGATCAGAAAAATGTAAAGCATAGTAAAACCCATCACGAATGAAGTCAAAAGACACATTAAAAAAACTGCAACATATATGACAGAAAAGGGATTAATTTCCCAAATAAAAAAGAACTGTTAGGGCGCCTGGGTGGCTCAGTGGGTTAAAGCTGCTGCCTTCGGCTCAGGTCATGATCCCAGGGTCCTGGGATCGAGGCCCACATCGGGCTCTCTGCTTGGCGGGGAGCCTGCTTCCTCCTCTCTCCTCTCTCTCTGCCTGCCTCTCCGCCTACTTGTAATCTCTCTCTGTGTCAAATGAATAAATAAAATCTTTAAAAAATAAAAAAAAAGAACTGTTAAAAATCCATTTTAAAAAGCCCAACTATCCAACAGGAAAAAATCAACAAAGGAGACGAGCATGCAGCTCACAGCAATGGTGATGATGGTGATGATAATAATTAATAATTATAATAATTATGTATAGTTATAATATGTAATATATAATAATATCATTACTAAATATATGCTATTATGTTTATAGCATGCAAACAGAAGAAAATTTCAATCTCATTCATAATTAATGACATGAAAATTAGAGCAACAAAATATCTAAACCTATCACGTTGACAAATATTTTAAAAATGTGTTATGACTCACTGTCAGCAAGAGTGTGGGAAAACAGGCAGATACAGAAAGTGCCACAGTCTCTTGGGAGGACAACATCGTATCATCTCCCCACCCCCCAAAAATTCGTTTTTAAGGAAGAATGCATACTTTGCACCAGCAAGCCCATTTCGAGGACTTCATTTCACAGATATATGTCCCCTTAGCAGAGAAAGGCCTTAAAGTCACCATCAGGCAGGTGGGAAATTAGAGCAAGTACTTGTTCTGGAATGTTCCACATCTGGTAAAAAGAACAAAGGCAATCTTCCTGTGCTGACTAGTGATTCCAAGAGTCTCCACTTCTTAGAAAGATCTCCAAGAAATATGCAATTAGGTTAAAACACGGTGAGGTGAGGGGAACTTTCCATAGCAAGCTTCCCTGTGTGCGTCTATTCTTTTTGTTTTTAATGGCATTTCTGAGCTATGCAGGCAGACTGATGTCACATTTAGGGCATTTTTTTTTTCAGCTTGAATTTTAGTATCTATTTTCTTTACTTCCAGAATAGTCTTGGAAAAGACCGTTCTTCGTTGTCTAAATCAGTGCTTCTCTAACTCCATGTGTGTATGAGTCACGTGGGGCTCTTGTGAAAGTGCACATGCTGAATCACCAGGTCTGGGTTGGGGCTTGAATTTCAGCGTTTCTAACAAACTCCTGACGGTGCTTTGGTGAGCACAGATCTAAGGCACTAGTTCTCAGCTTCGGATGCACACTGGGGAGGTAACTCACACATACATCACCTGGAAATTAGAAACGGTTATGCAATGCCCATCTGAAAAGGCCACGTTGTGTGATTCCCACTCTATGACATTCTGGAAAAGGCAAAATCATGGAGACAGTAAAAAGATCAGTGGTTGCCGGGGGTTTGGGGAGGAATGGGCAGGTGGAGCACCAGGGGTTTGGGGAGGAATGGGCAGGTGGAGCACCAGGGGTTTGGGGAGGAATGGGCAGGTGGAGCACCAGGGGTTTGGGGAGGAATGGGCAGGTGGAGCACCAGGGGTTTGGGGAGGAATGGGCAGGTGGAGCACCAGGGGTTTGGGGAGGAATGGGCAGGTGGAGCACCAGGGGTTTGGGGAGGAATGGGCAGGTGGAGCACCAGGGGTTTGGGGAGGAATGGGCAGGTGGAGCACCAGGGGTTTGGGGAGGAATGGGCAGGTGGAGCACCAGGGGTTTGGGGAGGAATGGGCAGGTGGAGCACCAGGGGTTTGGGGAGGAATGGGCAGGTGGAGCACCAGGGGTTTGGGGAGGAATGGGCAGGTGGAGCACCAGGGGTTTGGGGAGGAATGGGCAGGTGGAGCACCAGGGGTTTGGGGAGGAATGGGCAGGTGGAGCACCAGGGGTTTGGGGAGGAATGGGCAGGTGGAGCACCAGGGGTTTGGGGAGGAATGGGCAGGTGGAGCACCAGGGGTTTGGGGAGGAATGGGCAGGTGGAGCACCAGGGGTTTGGGGAGGAATGGGCAGGTGGAGCACCAGGGGTTTGGGGAGGAATGGGCAGGTGGAGCACCAGGGGTTTGGGGAGGAATGGGCAGGTGGAGCACCAGGGGTTTGGGGAGGAATGGGCAGGTGGAGCACCAGGGGTTTGGGGAGGAATGGGCAGGTGGAGCACCGGGGGTTTGGGGAGGAATGGGCAGGTGGAGCACCGGGGGTTTGGGGAGGAATGGGCAGGTGGAGCACCAGGGATTTTTTAGGGCACTGAAAGTATTCTGTATGAAACTTTAATCACACATTTGTCAATATCCATAGAATGCCAAACACCAAGGGTAAACTATGGGCTTCAGTTAATAATCATGTATCAATATTGGTTCATCAATGACAATATACCTACTACACTAAGGCAGGATGTTAAAACCAGTGGAAACCGGCGGACATGATGAAGGGTGTGTGTGGAAACTGTATGTACTTCCTACGTACGTTTTCCATAAACTGCTCTAAAAAATCAAGTCTATTAATTTTTTTAAAAATACATAAATACAAAGCCTGGGCCCCAGGCCCAAAGATTCAGATTTAATTAGTCTGGGTTGTAATCTAGACACCAGAATTTTAAAACAACGAAAGCAAAAACACCTGCCCAGGGGATTTTTTGGTACAGTTAAGTTTGTGAGCCACTCATTGAAGAGACGGGGCTACTGTCTCACTCCCAAGCCTCGTACTAGGGTGTCAGCTCTGCCAAAGTATGTGCAGGAGGCCGGGCCCGGTGGCTAACTGGGTGGAGTCTTGGCAGAAACCCGACTTGCAGGTTAGACCGAGCAAACACTCCCTTAGATGAGGGGTTTTCAAGTTCTGGTGTGCCTCCAAGTACCCTGGAGAGCTAGTTAGAACACAGAGCGCCGGTTAAACCCAGAGCCTAAGGTGCATGATTCAGTACATGTGGGGCAGGGCCAGAGAATCTGCTTCTCACACGCTTCTCACTCACTGCTACTGCTGGTCCAGGGACCCCACTTGGAGAATGTCTACCTTAGAGGCTCTCACAGCCTTGCAGGTCAGAGAAAGGAAGGAGTTCGGGCCTTCCTAGCTGTGCCCTGTGATCTCCTTGGTTTCCCCCAGGCAGGGACTGGGATCTGGGGTCCTGGACCCTGACAGCTGTCCTTGGGACTGGACGTCTGGGTGACTGGCCCGAAGCCCAGAGCGCCTTCCTTTTTCTCTGCAAAGCAGCCCCTTTGTTTGCCTTCACCTAACCCCCAAACCAAGCACAGAGTTGATGAGAAAGCTGCAGAAGTTAAGGACACACTCGGGCCACATCTTCCCATCCTCTTCCCTGCAGGGCTGCTGATCTGTGTGGCTCGACAGCAGCAAGGACTTCTGGCAGAGTCCTGGCCTGTGAGATCTGAACAAACACAGTGACAGGTGTGGGGGAGGAGGAGTCGCTTCCCTGAGGATTTCTTTAAGAATCTCAAGTCTCTCCCACAGATCAATAAAGAAAAGAGAGCAACCCAACAAAAAGGGGCAAAAGAACAGACACTGCACGAAGGAAGACAAGTGGACGGCCCGTAAGCACCACATGAGAAAGCATTCTTCATTGTCCACCATCAGGGAGATACAAATTTAAAATGCGAGCAACTGCAACAAGCCCACCAAGATGGCTGGGATGGAGAGGGATGAGTACATCAGGGACTGGCAGGATGGCTGGGATGGAGAGGGATGAGTACATCAGGGACTGCCAGGATGGCTGGGATGGAGAGGGATGAGTACATTGGGAACCAGCAGGATGGCTGGGATGGAGAGGGATGAGTACATCAGGGACTGGCAGGATGGCTGGATGGAGAGGAATGAGTACATCGGGGACTGGCAGGATGGCTGGGATGGAGAGGGATGAGTACATTGGGAACTGGCAGGATGGCTGGGATGGAGAGGGATGAGTACATCAGGGACTGCCAGGATGGCTGGGATGGAGAGGGATGAGTACATTGGGAACCAGCAGGATGGCTGGGATGGAGAGGGATGAGTACATCAGGGACTGGCAGGATGGCTGGGATGGAGAGGGATGAGTACATTGGGAACTGGCAGGATGGCTGGGATGGAGAGGGATGAGTACATCAGGGACCGGCAGGCTGGCTGGGATGGAGAGGGATGAGTACATCGGGGACCAGCAGGATGGCTGGGATGGAGAGGGATGAGTACATTGGGAACCAGCAGGACAGCTGGGATGGAGACGGATGAGTACATCGGGGGACCAGCAGGATGGCTGGGACAGAGAGGGATGAGTACATCAGGCACCAGCAGGATGGCTGGGATGGAGAGGGATGAGTACATCAGAGACCGGCACGAAGAGCTCAGCGCGGCTGCTGGGAGAGCAGATAGGGACAGTCGCTCTGGAAAAGAGTGTGGCAGTATCTCTAGCAGCCTTCCCGTGACTCGTTCTGCATTCCTGGCTACACGTTCCTACAGAAACCAGAGCTTATGCCCGCCAAAAACCATGTCTAAGAATGTTCTGAGCAGCTTTATACAAAGCCCCAAACTTGAAACAGCCCAAAGGGCCACCAACAGAGGAATGGACACACACGCTGTAGCATATTTAAACAACAGAACTTGGGGCGCCTGGGTGGCTCAGTCGTTAAGCATCTGCCTTTGGCTCAGGTCATGATCCCAGGGTCCTGGGATCCAGCCCCGCATCAGGCTCTCTGCTTGGCTGGAAGCCTGCTTCTCCCTCTCCCACTCCCCCTGCTTGTGTTCCCTCTCTCTCTGTGTCTCTCTCTGTCAAATAAACAAATAAAACCTTTACCAAAAAATAAACAATGGAACTCTCCAGAGCAAGGAAGAAGACGGAACTACGGCTCTATGCTGGCACAGAGATGAGTCTCGGGGTCCTGAAGGAAGTCAGACCACAAGCCTACAGACTGCCCGGGGCCATTCACGTGCAGACACGGCGCAAACCTCCTCCTCTTGAGTGCTCAAAGGTAAACAGCGGCTACCTTTAGGGTGGGAGGGCCACGGACAGAGAACCTGGGAGCCTTCTGGCGTGATGGAAATGCTCCACGCATTCACCTCAGGGTATACGTTTATAAGAGTTTGCTGAAAAGCCCATTTCAGATTCATTACCGTACATAACTTCGACTCACTCCCAAAGGAAAGGTAAATAAATGTGAGTTAATTTCAGTCTGCAGCTCTTCTCCCCCGACCCTAGGACGAGGCAGAACGGAGCCTCCGAGGCATCCTCTCTCTCCATCCTCGCCAGGGCAGTGACTGGATTCCCCCGGGGGGGCACCTTCCCCGGCTTGAGACTGGCCTTCAGGTGACCTCTCTGTTCCCGCTGGGGAGCAGGGTCCCACCGAGACGCCCGGGCACTCTGGCCGAATCGCTCTGCATCCCAAAGCCATACTCTCCAGAAGTGTTTTCAACTGCTCATCGTTGGTGGCTAGACCGAAAGCCAGACCACTGCTGGGACGGTCAGCCTCTCCCTTTCCGTCCCCAGCAATTCTGCTCTGGCCCCGAATTTGCAGACCCCACTCAGCAAGCCAGCAGCCGCGTGTGAAACCCGAGCCTATCGGTACGGAGTCACAGAGGGTCCTCCCAAAATTCCCGGCCACCCCATGTGTGTGAACGTGACTTTAGTTGGAGGCAGGGTCTTTGCAGATGTAAAAAGTCAAAATGAGGTCATCCTAGATTAGGGTGGGTGCTAATCCAATGACTGCTGTCTAAGAAGAGAAAACAGAGACACAGACACAGGCGAGGAAGAAGCCACGTGACGATGGAGGCAGAGACTGGAGTCCGGCGAGCAAAAGCCAGGGTGTGCCCGAGCCACCAGAAGCTAGGAGAGGGGCAGGCAACGGAGTCCCTTGCAGAGCCCACAGAAGAAACCAACCCTGTTGACACTTTGATTTTCGACTTCCGGCCTCTAGAACTATGAGAGAATACCTTTCTATGGTTCCGAGCCACTGAGTCTGTGGAAATGGGATCCGGCGGTCCTAGGAAACCAACACGGCATCCCCTACAGAAAGCAGTTCACTGCCCAGACCAGCGGCTACTCTCAGAGGCTCCTTAGAGTTCCGACCAGTACCCTGCTCTGTATTTCCAAACACTTCTCCCAACCAGACGTGCTCTGTAAACACAACTCTCCACATCTTGTTCTGTCTCCCCCCAGAAAGTTCTAGTGCCGTTAGTGACCAGGGGCGCTGCTGTACTGAGCCTCCCGTCTGGGGAACCCAGAACCCGACGGGCCAGAGCACAAGAGGCACGCGGCAGGGACTTCCCGTCTGTCAGGAGACGCTCCTGGCTGCCAAAGCTCCCGGCTCTGACTCCCCCAGCCCCAGGACCGCCCGGGGAAGCACCGGGGCCGCCAGCACCGAAGGGGTCTGGCTGGTGTCAGGGCGCTGTCCGGCGGCCCTCCCTCCGCAGGCTCTGAGATGGAGAGGCCAAGGCCAGGCCGGGGCCCCGTGCCACCCCCCAGTCATCCACTGACCCCGAGGCAGGGCACGAGGCCACTCACTGGGTCCTTGTTCTCTTGGTCTGTCCTGGTTTCCCTGATGTCGCCGTTGTAGGTGGCGGTCCGCTGGTCCTCCGCCACGCTCCGCTGCTGCCACAGTATGGCCTCTCCCTCATACTCCTTCCTGTACAGGTTGGTCCTGTCCGACAGGCTGGCTCGACGCACCACCTTCCTGAGGGGAGAGGGGCTGCTGGAGGGCCGGGCCCGAGCACCGCGGGCAGGAGCGCCCCAGGACCGCGGCCGGCCCGCCCCGACTCACCCCCGGCTGCCCGCGCTGGACGTTCTCCGGCTCAGGGACGACTTGTGTCTCAGCTGTGACTTCATGATGACGTCATGCTTATGTTTCAGCTCCAACAGCAGGACTTTGAACTCCTCCTCCTCACACAGGTCTGAAGGGGGGGGAGGAGGCTGTTGGGAGGAGCGGTGCCGGGGCCAGGGGCCCCCAGGGGCCCTCCAGACCGCAGGAGCTGCCACCCTGCCACCCTGAAAACTCCCAGCACCTTTTGGGGGCATCCAGGGAGGGGAGTAAACAACGTTGGCCTCACTTCCTGGGCTACACACCAATCCTTAGAGGGTAAGAAGAGGAAACCCAGGGCCTGAACAGTCACAGCGCCAAAGGTTCTCGGCTCTGACCAAAAGAACCACCCACCTTCCGTGGTTTGGGGTTTTTTTTAGATTTTATTTATTTATTTATTTGACAGAGAGAGAGAGAGAACACAAGTGGGCAGAGAGGCAGGCAGAGAGAGAGGAGGAAACAGGCTCCCCACCGAGCAGGGAGCCCGATGCGGGCCTCGATCCCAGGACCCTGAGATCATGACCTGAGCCGAAGGCAGAGGCTTTAACCCACTGAGCCACCCAGGCACCCCCCTTCAGTGGTTTTTAACAGGAGTCATCAACTCTCCAGTGATGTAAGAAGTATCAAGAGAAACAAGCAGGCACTCTATGTAGCCCAAGCCAAAACTTACACACACACACACACACACACACACACACACACACACACACACACATATAAAATCATATATACCTACATGTTCAATCCACCTAATCCCTTCATTCATCTATCCACCTACTCACCGACCCAGCCATCCACCCATAGACTCATCCCCTACCCACACATCCACTGATCCATCCATCCATCCATCCATCCTCCATCCATCCTCCATCCATCCACTCATTCATCCATCCGCTCATGCATACATTTAACTACCATCCAAACAGCTGTCCATCTGTACATTAATCTACGCTTCATTAATTTATTTGTTCATTCTTCTACCCATCCACACATGATCCACCATCTAGCCAACTCCATATTTACCCAATTATCCCACTATCTATAAAAACACTGATGAGTACCCAAGTGTGTTCTGGATTGTATGCTGGACTTACCTATTGGCATCTCATCCATGGATGTCCTAGCACTGAGACTGGCCCCATGGGACACCAACAGCTCTGCCATCTGCATCTGAAACACAGGAAGAAGCCCACGTTCCCCCTGGGCTCAAAAAGCCTAGGAGGTAGAGAGAGTCCCCACGTTCCTCAGGATCTGACATGAAGAGTGATGGGGCGAAGCTGGTTCGCAGGGAAGGCTCTGCACCCTGGAGGCAGGAATCTTGGCAACGCAACAGGCTTGACACCTTCTCCAACATTCCCGGGCCATGCCAAGGGATAGGAGAAGGAGCCCGCAGTAAATCTAAGGAAGGACTGCGGAAGCCGCAAGAAGAGTTTTCTATCCGGGAAACGGAGGGAGAAATGACTCAAATCAGAACTGTGAGGAATTTTCTAATTTGGTAAATTTGATTATCATCTTCTTAGGACACAACTTATCAAATGTTTTCGTAAACTCTCTAGGTCTTTTCGCATTCCACAAACTAGCTGTAGTCAACAGCCTGAGCGGGTCTTGTGAGCCAACGGCCAGCCCACGGGACGGCGGGCGGGTCCTGCGCGCGCTCCCCCACAGCCCCACGGCGGAGGTTACCTGTCCCCAGAAGGCGGCCGCGTGCAGGGGCTCCCAGCCATCCCAGTCCTTCACGTCCACGCGCACTCCGTGGTCCAGGAGGAGCTCGGCTGCCCGCAGGTATCCGTTGGCCCCGGCGATGTGCAGCTGAAGGGGAGGGGGAGAGTGGGCCTTCCCTCTGGGTGCCAGCCCCGCCTTTGGAGAAGGGACGGACAGCCCTCTTCCCAACCCAAATCCCAGCTCATTTCCGGGGACGGTAGAATGGAACAGAATGAAGCAGGAGTCCAGCCACATTGCAAAGTCTTATTACGGCCACTCTTCATCCTGTGGTTGGTCTGAGGGCCCCTGTGGTTAAGGCAACAGCACTTACTGAGTCCCTACCATGTGCGGAGCTCTGAGGATGGGGTTTCAGAAGCCCAGCGTGGTGGCTTGAAAATGTCTACAAATTCTCTGACATACCTCCCTTCAGAGAGGAAGTTTAATTCTCTTGCTTTGAATGTGGGCCAGAACAAGTGACTCACTTCTAACAAGTAGGACATTGTGAAGTGGTGGTGTGTGATTTCTGAGGTGAGGTCATAAGAGCCATCGCTGCTTCTACCTCCTTCTCTCTGGGATCAATCGCTCTAGGACAAAGCAGCCACCACATAGTACAGAGAGGCCGGGAGGAGGTGAAGTACTGAGGCCTCCTGCTGACAGCCAGCACTAACTTGCCGCCACGTGAGGGCGCCATCTTGGAAGTGGGTCTTCCAGCCCCAGTCAAGTCTTCCGATGACTGCAGCCTCCTCGGAGACCCCCTGAAGCAGAGCTACCCAGCTAAGCTGTTCCCAATTCCCTAACCACAGAAACCATGTGAGGTAATAAATACTGATCATTGTTTCAAGAGGCTAAGTGGGGCTCGTTCGTTACACTATAGGAAATCAGTATGTCCAATAAAGGAAAGCCTCGTGCTGAGGTCACAACTCTTCTGCCTGATGCCATTCAAGGCCTCTGGTGATGGACACCACCCTGGGGACCTCACTTGTCCCATCTGCTTGATCTCCAGAAAGTACATCTAGCACGTGACGGTCACTCAGTAAGCGATGAACATTCTCAGAGAGCCGTGAGGGATGACGAGGTGCATTGTGGGAATGGAGGAAGGAGGAGGGCGATGAGCCAAAGGGAAACCACCTGCCTGCCGAGGTGGGGGGCAGAAGCGAGAGCCCAAGGAGGCTGGCAGAAGGCTGGCTGGGAGGGGACCAGGGAGCTCTCGGGGGGCTGAGGTCTGGGGCAACAGCGCTGCAGGCAGTGGGACAGAGAAGGCCCGGCCCCAGGAAGCAGCCCTTCAGAATGCAGCCCTGATGGTCAGGCGTTGCCTCACTCTGGGGTACGGCTGCTATAAGGTTCGGGCAAACAGAGGTTTTCCTTTATTTTTCAATTTGCAGAAGCAGCCCAGGGTGTGATCTGGGGCAGGCACACATGAAAATGACAGTAATCCTCTGATTTATAAATGTGCGATGTTTGCCAGTTGTGGAGACGCCGGCCAGCAGGGCCAGCTGGGCATCACCTCTTACGGCCTCGTCCTCGGCGGGGAAGAAGAGGTGTGACTGGGGTAGGGAGAGCATTAGTAGTGATAATGACAGTGGGCACCAGTGGGGTCTGCGGAGAGCTCAGAGACCCTGTGCTTTGTACCTCCATGCAGAATCCCATGTATTCCTCCCAACAAGCTGGTGAGGAAGGGGCGGTTAGTAAACCCCACTTTACCAGGAAGACCTGAGACCTAGTATGGGCCTGGCCCATGCGGTCTGGGCCTCCCTGAGGTCACAGACCCGAAGGAGCGCCCCCCTGGGGACAGCCTGGCTTTGCCTTCGTACTGCAGCGCGCAGTCTCACCACGTGACTCTACGTGTGAGCGCTGGGCTGAGCAGGGACCCGGTCAGTAGGAACAGGGGATGAGGCAGAGGGTGGGGCTCAGGAACCAGGTGCGAGAAGCCCAGGTACTACATCTGGGCCACCGGGTCAGGCCTGACGGGCAGTGAGGGGTCTCAGGATTGCTGAGCCCTACCCAGTAAGCTCAAGATTTTGAGACTCCTGAGTGCTCCTGGCCAGCACGGACCCCAAGCCGAGGCCAGGGTCCAGCCATCGGCGAGCGGAAGGGGGGTACATGGGCTTCCCAGGCCATGCTCCTGTTTTCAGCTTAGAGCCTCAGAAGCAGACCCTCCTCAATACTGGACTCCATCGTGCTGGGAGAGCCTAAGAAGAGAGGTCAAAGTTCCCAATCACGCTGACACGCAAGCTGAAAGGTTGAGTGGAGCCTGAGAGAGAAAGGGCTCCCTGTTCCCTATCTCCAGGGTCTACTGAAGCATGGGGCCCACGGGTGTGTGTTGCCTGGATGGAGGGGTGAACCAGCGGCTGGAGGGATGGCTGGGGGTGTCTGGACAGGGAAGTCAGAGAACCCAGGGGAGAGGCTGTCGCAGTGAGATTTGGGGAGGCTGCTGAGGCTGGGCAGAGGGCTGGGACAGGCGATTCTAAGGCAAGGGGAGGGGATGGTGCAAAGCCAGGAGGCACATGCGAGCGGATGGCTGGCGGCTCCAGTCTTTACGTGGGAGACCCACTGGAGGACCATGTGATGAACTCGGATGGACGCCGGGACCGTGAGGTGAAGGAGGAGCTGGAGACAGAGCTGGTGGACAGCAGGGCTCTGGACCCCAGCCCCAGCTGAGACCGGCCAGATTCTCCAAGGCACTGAGCCCTGTTCTGCTAACTCCCCATGTTTCGGGGACAACCCTGGCCCCAAAGTGAGTCCGGAGAAGGTTTAAGGCCATGGGCAGGACCCAACTGTATCAGCTTAACTTCGACCAGGTGCTGACACACGTGAGCCTGGCTGGTCTGGTGCTGAGCCCCCAGCCCCAACCCGCCTGGCCCGTGTGCTCACCAGCGTGGCGCCTTGTGCATCTATCCAGTCGAGGTCCTGGCCCGCCGCGATCATACAGTGGATGTCTGCAATCATCCGCTGCTCAGGGGCTGCCCGCATCTCGTTGATTTTCTCTTGGGTGATGCCTGTGCAGGGGAGAGGGCCTGAGTCAGCACCCCGGGGCCAGGCCCCACGCGGGGCTAGGGTGGCAGGATAGACGGGCGAGGCTGCTGGACAAGGGAGCAGACAGCCACGCCTGCAGGTCACTGTCTCCCAGGCCCAGTGAACACACAGCCATGCACCGGCCCACGGAACAAGGGCCATTCCTGCCTGGTGCCCCGGAGGCACTACACGAGTACTGGTCACTGTCAGATGTTCCGCTCCTCTGCACCGGAAATCCCCACCGTCCACCTGTCTGCCCCCATCCGCTCAGATGGCTGGCTCTGCCTCAGGCCGTAGATCTGGCCGGGATCACCCCCCTTGCTGACCTCCCTGACCACCTAGCTGACCAGCGGCTCTGCTACTTCCCCCGTCCCATCTGTGCCTGTGTTCGCGGAACAGTGCTTCATGAATTTCCGTTATGGGAATGAATGAACGAACGAACATCACTTCTGAATAGCAAAGTTGAGTCCGTTGAGGTGGAAGGACCCAGACAAGACTTTCTGTAGCCTGAATCTCCAGCTAAAAGTCTAAGTGTTACTGGCAACTACTAACTGGTATTTAAGGAGGCAAAAGTGACATGTTCTAAACAAAGGTCCATTAGATCGAACATTCTGGGACAGAATCTGGGGGAGGTCTGTAAACTGGAAAGGAGAAAAAGAACTACAATTTCATTCGCACAAACCCTGAACTGAAATACAGCATTTCCTCCCTGAGGCCGAAAGTGAAATCCACGGCACAGCTAGAAATGCCTGTGACTTTAACACCAACAGAAAGTGCACGTATTTCCTAACATGGTATCTTGCTATTTCGTGAATTAATCAGGTTTCTATGTAACACATTTAGGAATATTTTGGTAGCTATAATTTCATATCGTTGGGTTCCTTTATAATCAACCCTGTGATTGTGAGAGCCGTATCTGAAAACACGACTCCTGAAGAGGGGCCCAGAGAGTCACCACATTGGTACAAAAACGCAGACTGTCGGCCGAAGATGGACAGGCAGAGCCCGGGTGCCGGGGGATTGGGGGGACCACATGGTGGTTATCACAGCGCCCGGGGGAGGAACTCAAGGGCAGGGTCCCGGCTGGCCCTCACACTGCGGCTAAGGGTCTGGATTTGAGCTGTCTTTTTGCGGAGACCTTCAGAAATACGTCCGCATGGTGGTGGGGGTGGGCAGGTCTCGGATTGCTACATTTGTTTCCTCTGTGAAGCTCATTTGTGAGCTGAGAACAGCCCACAGCTTGTTTACCCCAGCCCCTGGCAGCCAGCGCGGTGCCTGGCACAGAGCGGGCACCCTCGAATGTTCTTGACTCTTGATTATTTTCCCAAATGGAACATATCTTTCTTGTGAATGTTTATTGAATTGGATTGTCACCGCTGACGAAGAAGAGACAGGGCCAGCTGAGGCCGCCCGCGCGTGTGGGTGACGCGGCAGAGAACAATGCCTCTCTCTGCACAGCACGGCTTTTCAAGGGTCCTTTCGTGTCCTCGTCTTGCTAATCGCCGGGATAATAATCGTAGTGAGGACCCGTCCCCCTTCCTGAGCGCTGGGCACGAGGCGGGCACGTAGCCGGCCCGCCGGCACACCTGTGCCCACATCCGGGCGTGCTGCCCTGGCCTTACCCTGGTACGCCATGCACGTCTCGATGACATCCAGGGTGGGCTCATCCTCGCAGAGGTCATACGGCATGTTCCCATCCGAGTTGACAGCAAGTAAGTCGGCCCCACTGCAGAGAGAGGGTGAGAGAGAGGGCGGGGAAGTGTGGCTGGGGTTGGCCTGGCGGCCTCTGCCCTCCGACCTCTCGCCCGCAGCTCCGCTGTGCACCCCAGCGCCCCCAGCCCCTCCCCCCCGGGGGCACCCCAGCTAGGACAGCGGCTTCAGGACTCGGCTTCTCCCATGCGAGCTGCCCCAGCAGACCTCCCCCGGCTTCCTGCTCTGTTGGGCCAGCAGGCAGGCACTTGGGGACGAATGTCAGTGTCCTCCCTGGTGACGGTAACACAAATAATATGCGTAGCCCTGTACACACATCATCGTCTTTAATCTCCATCCTAGTCCTTTTGGGTTGTTCCCGTCGGCCCATCTCACTCACAAGGACACAAAGACTCAGACAAGTTCAGCGGCTTGTCCGAGGTCCGAGGATGTGGGAGGGTCAAGGCTCAAACCCCGGCTCTGTTTCAGTCTCTGTCCCCCTCCAGAAACATCCTCAGCTCTCCCCCAACCGTCTCCAAGTCCCATCCCCGAAGGCTGACAGCACAGGGGCAGGACGGAGCCTTGGGACTCCGTCAGAACCTGCTTCTGGAGCCAGTGGTTCCCACGTGTGGTCCTGGGCTGCCGCGCGGAATCCCCCGGGCATCCCTGGAATACGGGGCAGACTCCTGGACTCTACTCCGGACCCCCTGAAACACCCCCTGGGGGCGGGGCTTGGGAGTGAGTACTCAGAACCCACACGCCGCGTGACTCCGGTACGGATCAGCGCTGGGGCCCCGCGGCGCCAGGCTGGCACCACTCCCTTTCCTTCTGGGCACCATCACTGATCAGGTGCTCCTGGAAGACTGAGTCACGCCCAGGTTCTCATCAGAGCTGTGGGCATGGGCCGCCAGTGAGTCCTCAGGCCGAAAGGCCCTGCAGGGAGACCTCTCCGTGCTCCCACGTGCCCTTGGGCAAGCTGACCCTCCTCTCTGAGCCTCTGCGGTGACCTCCATCACCCCCTGCAGCCGCCTGACGAGCTCCTGCTGCTTTGCTGAGACCTCTGCCAAAGGTCAGCTGCTCTTGGCCCCTCTTCCCGCCTCCTTGGTCTCAGATGCTCTCCGTGGCCTCCCAGGACCGACTCGGTCTCAGCACGAGCACTGAGATCCCCTGGTTTCCTGCCCAGCCCCCTAGCACTTCTGCATCCCTGAGTGCCCACTGCCCAGCTCAAGTGCCCACCAATTATTAGATGAATTCAAGAGAACCCACCTGAGATGGAATGTTGTCTTTTCTATGTGTTTACAGAACCTGAGCCGACTGGAAGGAATCTGAGGGCCGGAAAGGCCCATCAGAATGGCATATGCAGAAATGGCCTTATTCCTAGGGAAGACATTGCTACGTCGTGCCCCTCAAAGCAGGTTCTGCCCCCAAGGAAAAGCATGTAAACAGCGTTTGGGAGATAGGGCCAAGGAAGTAGGCTTGCTTTTTTTTTTTTTTTTTTATAGCAAAAGAAGCCAAAAATGGCAACAAGACATAAAGAGGGTAGAGGAGACGAGTATAGACTCATGGACTCCCAGAGACAGCGAAAAGAGAAACAGCAAACCCTTCGCAGCAGCACATGGGAAGGATGACACACCAAGACCAATGGGGACCACTCCCACAATGCGAGGGTGGTGATTTCACGTTCTGTGTTAATGTTCGGGCACGGGGGACCGCACAAAGGGGAGACAGCATGAAGAGCGACCAAGAGGAGTGGAAAGGGCACACAGAGATGGAGGGAGGAAGGGAAGGGGGCGCAGAGGAGGGGAGAGACACAAAGAGACAGAGGTGGAGGGAGGGTGTGGGGGGAAAGAGAGACACCAGGTACCACGAGAGGCACAGGAAGTGGTGCCCGAGAGGAAAAGGAGAGAGAGGAGGGAGACGGAAGACAGAAACAAAACACAACCAACAGAGAGCCTCCGAAGGCAGGGTGGAGGCCGCCCCCGGGGGAGAGAGGGCCACGTACTACTGAACGAGGATTTTCACCAGGTTGATGTGGCCACAGGTGGCCGCCGCATGCAGGGGCGTCCACAGCTCGTTGTCCTTGGCATTCACGTTGGCACCGTGGGAAAGCAGCAGCTTGACAATCTCCTCAAAGTTGTCGATGCAGCACTGCGGGGGGCGAGGGGGACACAGGCAGGGTCAGCCGCCGCAGCGCCCCAGGGGCCGTGGGGACACGCCAGCTTCCCCTCGGGAGGCCGCAAGAAGGACAGCGGGGCCCAACTGTCTGAGTCTGAATCCAGCTGGATGACTTACATGTCGTGTGACCTTGGGCAAACCACATAACCCTTCTGAGCCTCAGTTTCCCCACAAGTAAGTTCATAATATTCAAGATACAAGTATAAGTGAAACATAAAAAACCTAAGAGGGTGGCAAGAAGATGCCTTGCAAGTGTTGGTAAAATGAAATGAAATTTTGAATGAGCCTTTAAAATCTTCTTTTTTAATTCCTGAAGGCTTTCTTCAAACAAAATTTTATGGACGACTCTACCTTAGAGGACAAATACGTTCAGGGAGGGCTGACTTGGGTCGGAGCAGGAGTGGGTGTCGGTGGGATGAGGGGGCTGGTGGGGGGAGTCCCTCTTCCTGGCAGTCGCCTCCAATGTGTGGCCCTAGGTCACAGCCTGATACCTCTGACTTGGGGACTTCTGACCCAGGAGCTCCATTCCTGGGGAAGCCCCAAGTAACCAAGCCTCCCCCCAGAGAACCCACCCCAGCCTCAGGCCTCTGGGGACCCCGATAGCCCCTGAACGGACACAGCCATGTCTGTACCCCCGCCTGTCCACATGTAGGTCAGTCCTGGGGAGAGGAACGGCTCTTTGCAGCCCCCCGGAGAGATAAAGAGCTCTGACGGCCATTAGAGCCCTCGCACTCGAGGGACAGAGAGAGAAAGACTCCGAGGGGACAGAGGGGCCTCAAGCCCAGGAGCAGAGAGAGGCGAGGGCGGAGCAGGAAGACAGGGAGTCACTTTATAGACCAGGATGGAGAAGCCAGCAGGGGACGAAGCAGGGGTCTGGGTTCAAGCAGGATGGGTTCACCCCTGTCCAGGTAAGGGCTTGGCCCTCCTGCAATGGGACACGCTGCAGAGTTACACTCAGACGAGCAACATAATCAGACTAGTTTTTTGTTTGTTTGTTTGTTTATCTCCCCTCTGGGTGCCTGTGGAGAACAGACTGCGTGTGAGCCCTTTGGGGGCAGGAGAGGGACAGGGAGAAGCTACGTTGAAATCACCCAGTTAAGAGATGGCGGCAGCTGGGCCTACAGGAGTATCTGTGGGCATAGGGAGAAGCGACTGGATGTCAGCAGAGGAATCAGGGGCACCTTTGGGAACCTGTGGCCCTGGGTGTGGGGATGGGGTGGGGGGCCATGGTGCCTGACCCCATTCCCAGCAGAGCCAGGGCTCAGCACCAGAAGGGCAGCTGTTTACATAGATGATGTCAGAGATCCAGGTTCTCTCTCTGCTCCGGCCCATCTGGGTTGGCTGGATCTGAGGGCATCCCTCCAGAGAGGCAGGGTACAGCGGATTCAAGTGGGGCTCTGCTTCTGGTGGTTGAACCATGCAGTGGTGCCGCATGGCCAGCAGAGGGCGCCAAAAGCACTGGAGTGAGGCCGTGGGGACCTGCAAGGGGCCCCAGGCTTTCTGTCGCTGGGAGGTGGGTCTGAGGAGCCCCTGCCCAAAGGAGGAGGGGCGCCACCCCCAGTGTCAGGGGACAGCAGAGCCAGAGAACCCCCCCTTAGGGCTGCAGAAAACGTGAGGATGGCGTGGCAGGGGAGCTCAGGTGGAAAAGGGAGGAGAGAGTTCACCCAGAATTGCGGGCTCCTGAGAGGGATGCCCAGCCTTAAAGATTGGCCAGAGCAAGGGCTGGGCTTGGGGTGCACGGTGGGGTGGTGGGTGGTGGCGTGGGCAGGACTCCTTCGCTATACTCCCCACGGTGGGGAATGGCACCCACAGTTGGATGACTCCTTCCGCCCCCTCCCCGCCCACATCCAATCTAGCACCCGGCGGGAGTGCCATCCCCTAAGTCCCTGCCCCCAGCCCACTGCCCTGGTGAGGCTTCATCGTCTCCCCCTGTCTCCCTGGCGCCCCCCTTCCCACACCCTCCACGCTCACCAAACCATCAGTCTCAGTTTACAAACCCTGAGGCTCCCTGTTGCCAGGAGGAGAAGAGCCACACTCCTTTGCCAGGCGTGAGAAGCTGCTTCTTAATGTGCTCCTTGGAGGGGCAGTGACAACAGACTGACAGCCCCGTGGCGACGGAAATAGCCGGTCACGTCATCTGTAACCACGGGGAGTGCGGAGGAGGAGCCCCGGGACCCCCTCACTAGCCTTTGGCCATGAACTGCCTCATTTGCTCCTTGGAACAACCTTCCGAGTGCTCCAGAGCCCCGTGCGGCTAGCGGCTACTGTCCTGCATGGGGCGGATGCACAGGACATCCCACCATCGTAGAACATTCTATAGGACGGTGCTGTCCCTGAGCCTCGGTTTCCTGAGCTATAAAATGGGGAGATGCTTGAAGGGCTGTTATGAGTACTCACTTAATCCTCACAACACCCCAGTGAGGTGGGCGCTTGTTATTCTGATTTCACAGATGAGGAAAGTGAGGCACAGAGAGCTTAAGTAACTTGCCCAAGATCACACAGCTAGAATGAGTGGATGTGGGATGCCCCGTGGACAGGAAAAACAGCCAAAAGGACAAAAGGGAAGCCGCTGGGCTGATGGCCAGGGGTGGGGCTTGCTCCTGGGGCTCCTGGGTGGGGGCAGCGGTCAGTCGTCGTCCATCCCTTCCCACCTTCGTGGGGGCAGGGAGAGGCTCTCGCCAGCTCGGGGGTCCAGCAGCCTGGCCTCCCGCCCGCCACGTCGCATTCAAGTCCAACTGCTCAGAAATTTGGGCCAGGGCACAGGGAGGCTTCCATGTGTTCGTTAAGTCAGTGTGCACATATTGAGCACCCACCGTATGCCAGCATGGGAAAGACGCTAGGACATACCAATGAGCAAGTGACCCAGGCCTCTGCCCTCACCAGGCTGAGTCTGGGCAGAGGGAGGCCAACGTCAGATGGTTCGGCTAACGGCTCAAATGGCCACCAGAGGGCGTGCTCAGAAGGTAAGGGTACTGCATCCCAGCGCCGCTCTCCGGCCCTTGCGGCCCACTGGGGCTGAACGGGCACATGCCCACATGCCCGCATGTCCACATGCCGTGAGAAATGCGGTGGGGAGGAGCCAGTGTGTGGAAGGAACAGCACAGCACGGGGCTAGAGTCTGGAGAGCCAAGAAGCCTGGAGGGCTGGTTGGGGGCCAGGCCCCGAGGAGATTTGCAGGAAGACACAGAGGGCTTTGAGTAACATGAGACTTTGACCTGAGCATCCCCGTGGCCATGGCGTGAAGAACGAAACAGGGCAGGCCAACTGAGTGCTGGGGACCAGCTCGGATAGCACCTGGTTCGTGGCCACAGATCATGGCATGTGACCCCAGGCAGGTCACGTGGCCTCCCTGTCAATCATCTTTGTCACCAGGGTGGAGGGATGCCTTGGGGGGTGTGAATAAACATGCTTCATAAACTTCAAGCTCAAAACAAACTTACTTTGTTTGCAAGCCTCTTGCTGGGCAGTGAGGACGCAGTGGACAAAGGCTACCTGTCCCTGGAGGCCGTGTGTGTGTGTGTGTGTGTGTGTGTGTGTGTGTGTGTGTGTGTGCACGTGTGCACTCACCCGGGCTCGGGGGGGGGGTGTTCGTAACAGACACACATCTCTCCCGGGGGTAGAGAAGAGCCTTTCGGATGAAGCAACCAAGGCTTCCCTTCCCTCCCTCCCCACTGAGGACTCTGTGCGGGGCAGGGATCCGGGGACCCCAGCGAGCCTGGCCTTACCTGGTGCAGGGCTGTGAGTCCATCCTCATTGCACAAATCAGGGCTGACCTTATTCTTCAGGAAGTAGCGTACTGCAACAGAAGGGACAGGAGTGAGCGTCCCGTCACGCACCCGGTGCGTGGCGACGTGAGGGGCCCAGGGGAGACCCACTTTGCCCCGGGTCCTGATGCTACCCGTCCTGCTGACTCCTTACACAGGCACGGGAGGAAGAGGAAGCTGCTGTGGGGAAACTAGGAGTGAGTCGGGAAGGGCGGGGAGAAGACCACCCGTTCCGCAGGACCAGCACTGGGTCAGTGCCCCCAGCAGGTGCCGGGGATTGGCGGGGGGAAGGAGGTGGGGTCTCAGGAGCAGGGGGGGATGGGCACGGGCTCTCAGCTCTGTCCTCGCCAGACCCAGTGCCTGGTGCCGCAGCGCCACCACATCCTTGGCCTGAGTGTGAACCGAGGTCCACTTGAAGGGTAGCTTGAGGCCCCCACTTGGGTTAGGAGTGGCAGGAGTCTGCAGAGGGTATGGTCTGCACAGGTCACATGCGGCACAGTCTGCAGGCCCCTCCCTGGATGCCCCGGTAGCTGGTCGCAGCCTCAGCGCTGGAGAAGGTCATTTATGGCACAGCCCCAGATCCAGCCTGTCCATCCGTGGGCCACGGGGAATGCCCTGGGCCAGGCAGGTGACCTTCAGGAGAGTAGAAGTGGGCACTGTGTTCCCATAGGAGGGGTCTGGGGAAGGTTCTGCTCACGTGAGGCAAGGGTTCAAATCCCACGGGGGGGCGTGGAGGGTGGACCAGGCTTCCTGTCCCAGAAGACACTCCTTGAGGCAGAAATTAAATACCAGCTGCTAAAAGCAGGGTTTGTGCACAATAATTATCAGGGTGTTCTCCATGCTCCATGGGAGCCCCAGATGGGGAATGACTCCCATGGCGGGCAGTTATTTCCAGCCCGAAGGGGTGACAAATCACCCCCATCTGACAGAGCCCTTCGTATGCGGGAGCCAAGGCCCCCTTGTAAGTGTGCTCTACTCCAGCAGGAAGCCTGGCTCCGGACACCCCAAGGGAGCAAGGACCCACTGCCCACACCTGGGCACGACCACGCAGAGCCAATCACATGCTCTGATTCCAAAGGCCAGACCACTGGCCACGGGGCTGCTCGGCTCTGACCCTGAGCCCTGGAGCAGGAACCGGCGTGGCAGGAGCCCTGACAGCTGGTGTGGGGAGGAGGGAGAGACCAGAGTGACAGTAGCAGAGCCCCCGGGACCCAGGCTGGGCCTCCTCCTGCAGACAAATGGGCGCAGGGATCTACACACAGGACAGAAGGCACACCGCAGGTTCTGGGGGGCACGGTCGGGTCTTTCAGGGCTGTGTTAAATGTGAGCTTGCCTCCTCCCACTTCCTGTTTAAAAGCCTCTCGTGGCCCCACCTTGCTCCTCGAATGAAGTCCACAGGCTTTTCATGGGGTTGGCCAACTACAGTGCACAGGCCGAGTCTGGCAGGCAACCTGTGCCTGTAGATCACGTTCACTGCAACACATCTGTGTTCCTTTCCTTACATGTGGTCTGAGACTGCTTTCACCTGACAACAGCAGAGACTGTGTGACCCACATAGCCTAAAATATTTACTCTCTGGGCCTTTATAGGAAAGGTTTGCAGATCCTGGTCTTCAAGGTCCTGCATGGTGGGGACCCCCTGGCAGGGTGGCCACCTTGCCCCATTCCAGGGGGGCGTTGCTCTCATCACAGTCTGTGTGAATGGCTTGCCTTGGAGTTGTGCAGTGTGCAGTTTAATCAGCTGTACCCAGCATTCCCATCTCCATACCTCTCCAGGCTCATCTCTTGCTCTCCAAGCACCTTGCACCATGAAGGAAGCTGACCTGGAGGTGTCTCAGGGGTCAACTAGGGCTCAGGGAACACAAAGAGAAGAGGGACATGCTCTCCCCTCTAGCCAGCCGTGTCCACACGTGGTTCCCCACACCTAGGTCAGCTTCCCACTCCCAGAGCCCCAGCTCCCAGGCTTGGCTGCGAGCATGAGCCATCTGTTCTTGCACATTTATTCAGCTGGGGCTGTAAGCAACTTACTCCTCCTCTCTGTGCCTCAGTGTCCTCATCTGTAAAATGGGGATCACAGCAGTGGCTCCTTTGTGGGCTTGCCATGAAGTTTAAGTAAGAAAACACCTGAAAGCTACTACCATCACTTATTTCTTTTAAAATACAAATGGAAAACAACCGCTAAGCTCCTGCCTGGTCCTGCCAGGTGCTGGGCGCTGGGACATAACCATCGACATCTTGCATTTCCAAGAGCGCCGGCCTTGGCCGTAAAGGACAGAGCCGTCTCTCTCTGGAGAGCTCCGAGCACCTGCTGGTTTGAGAACCACAGCGTGGTGGTCCCCACCGCCCCCCACGCAAGCAAGGTCCCGCTAAGACGGCAAGGAGGTGGCTCCCACCCTCCTCTCCTCTATTCCCGCTGCTGGCACCAGCCCTGTCCCTCCGCCCACACCTCCCTGGCAATCTGGCTGGAATCTGGGCCAAGCAGGGCCATCTGCTCCCCTCCATCTCCAGCTGTAGCGAGTGAGGCTGAACCGACCCACCTCGGCAGGAAGCGGGTGGCGGCAGCCTCTGCAGGGAGAAATCACTGCTGATAAGCCTATGGGGTTTTTTGCCACCGTACCCCTTCCACCCCACAGAGCAGACTGCCTGACCTCGAGCTGCTCAGTGACACGCCGCCACAGGTGTGGTTCCTGTTCTGGGCCCGTGACGACCAGACAGGGGTGTCTGCCCCCTGGAGGTGGACCTCGCTCCACCCACAGCGGTGGGGGCGCTCCGGGGCCGGGCTGCTGCCGCCTGGCCACGTGACTAGGAAGTCGTGTTTGTGGGGTACCCTCCTCCCTCCCCAACTCACCTCCATTTCCACCCAGCACCCAGCAACGAAGCCCACCTTTCCACTGCCTCCGAGGCGCGGCTTGATCTAACCTCTGCCCCTCCCCGAATTCCTCAGTGACCCGGTCAGTGACACGGGCTTCTTTCATCTCCCAAGTCAAGATGAACCAAAAACTGGGCTCCTCCAGTCTTTACACACACCGTTTCCTGTGCCTGGAGCCCTCTTGCTTCTCGGTCTCGGGCCAGCAAACTCCTCTTCAAACTTCAGATTCCAGCTGATAGGTCACCTCCTCTGAGGGGCCTTCCCTGATCACCCTTATCTCAGTCGAGCTGCCTGAGTTGCTCTCTCCCGTAGTCCCTTGCATTTCTGCATTTCAGCTTTACGGTAGCATGTCTCCCGGTTTGTAAGCACAGGGTGATTAGTTAGTATATAGTAGTTATATAATTCTTTGTTTAGTTTTTGGGGCTCCACAAGGGAGCCTGGCTCCTAGCAGGGGCTCCAGGATTATCTATTGTAGCAAGAGCCCCTGAAAGCTACTTCTGCAAATTTCTAGTTCTCAATATAGTATTGGTATCATTAACTATAGTCACCACGCTGTACATTAGAGCCCACATAACTACAACTTTGAACCCTTTGTCCAACATCTCAGGAAGAAAGGTAACTATATAAGAAGATGGGTATGTTAACTAGCTTAACTGTATTCATCATTTCTACATATACATACAAAAATATCCTGTTATACACCTTAAATATACACAATTACTATTTAAAAAACAGAAATTAACAAAAGCAATATCTATTGTGTGAATGAACGAAGGAAGTGGGGAGAACGCTCTGGGGCCCCCCAGAGCTGCCTGCCCCGGGGGCCACGGGACTGTGGGGGCAAGAGCACACATGTCCCTGCAGACGCACCACAAGGCGTGTGACTCAGGAGCTGTAAAGCAGCAATATGGATTTTGCACAGAAACGAAGCAGCAAATATCTCTCCCTAAGCCTCTACAGGCAATGCAGCCAGATCAGGCAGCTGACTGGCTGCACTCCTTCAGCCCATTCCCAGGCCGGCAGTGGGATGCCTCTCGTTCCCCTCCTGCCCGGGAGCCCAGACCTGACACCTCCGGGTGCTCTTTGTGCAGTCCGGTGCTAACGGTGCTTGGTGCTGTGTTAAGCCCTCTGTCTATCCATGCATTAGTCCTCCTGATCCAGCATGAGGATTAATGACCTGCTGTTATTACCTGTCTGCTGTGACTGCCCCAATCCACAGATGGGAAAACTGAGGCTCAGGCTTGAACCAGTGAAATGACTTAACCCAAGGGCACATGGCTGGGAAGAGCAGAACTCAGATTTCTAACCCCAGCTGGCTGCCTCTGAAGGTTGACCGCTCAACCACTCAGCTAAAATGGTGCCCAGCAAGGGCCTGGAAAGGGAACACGGGCAGCAGGAAGAGGAGGGGGGTGAACGCAGAAGAGCCACAGAGACGACAAAGTGCTAGAACGTTCAAGATCGTCACCAACAGCTCAGCCTTCGGGACTCGATAATCAAGAGAGTGACCACTGACAGTCGTCACGACGACCTTGTCAGTGTGGTCTGCAGGTGGGGACATGGAGGCCCAGAGGTGAACATGTAGCCCAAGGTCTCACGGCAAATGAGCACCGCTCTGGGGCCGACATGAGAGCCTGGGCACCAGCGCTGTCTTCCTGCTGCACCTCCACTCTAAGCAGACCTGGCCCCACTCGATTCCACACACCCTGTTGGCCACAGCCCAGCTGCCACCCCCCACCCACCGGGCTGCTCCCCGTCCATGGAAAACCCTGCCCGCGTCGATCCCACCTCCTCCTCTTCCTCCAGTCCCAGGTCGGCCTCGCCTAGAGGCTCACAGGGTCCCCGGCAGGTACAGTCTGGTCAGACCAGTTCTTCCGCCTACCCTTCGGCTCTCCCCCTCCCCAGGGTGCTCTCGGGGTTGCAGCGGGCCCAGCCTGCCACTCAGGCAAGGCCAGAAGGACCACCGCTCTCAGAAAGGTTGTCCTGGGTCCTCCGTGCAGGGCACCTCCAAAATCACTCCACTGAGCAATTTCAACCTTTCCACCCACCACTGCTCCTCCCTGGAGCAGAAACAGCTAGAAATAGCTGCTTCCAGGGAAAGCCCAGCCGCCTGTGGCTGGGGGCGGAGACTCAGTCAAGTCTGATGGTGACTTCTGCAGTGGCTGGTGCAGCCCATTCCACTGCCTGGCAGTTTACCCCAGGATGCTGGGCGATGACACAGCCGCAGTGGGGGCTGGGCAAGGAGGACCCAGGCTTCACGCAAAGTCACGTCCCCAGGCGTAGACCCCAGGAGCCAGGCCTTGCTCTTCCCCAGGGAGCCTCCCTCCAGGGTCCATGTGGAGAAAAAGGGTCGGACAAATACCAGCGTTGGCAAGGAGGAAGGGACACTGGAACCCGCGTACATTGCTGGTGGGCACGTGAAATGGAGCAGCTGCTGTGGAAAAGTCTGGCGGCAGCTCAAAAAGTAAATGTAGGGTTAGCATGTGACCCAGTGATTCAGATCCTAGTGATGTACCCAAGAGGAATAAACACAAACGTCCACACAAAAACTTGTACACAAATGTTTATAGTAGCATTATTTATAGTGACCCTAAAGGGGAAACACCCAGGTGCCCAACCATGGGTGAATTTAAAAAAGGTGGTTTGTTCATACTGTGGAATATTATGCAGCCATAAAGAAGAACAAAATGCTGAAACACACCATGGATGATCCTTGAAGACATGAAACTAAGGGAAAGAAGCCAGACACAAAAGGCCACATAGCGTATGATTCCATTTATATGAAATCTCAAAATAAGCAAATCCATAAAGATGGAAGATGATTCGTGGTTGCCAGGGGCTGAGAGGAGGGGCCTGGGGTGTGACAGCTAAAGCGTACAGGGCTTCATTTGGGGTGTAAAAATTTTCTGGAACTAGATAGTGGTAATGGTTGTACAACCTTATGAATATACTAAAGACCACAAATTCACACTTTAAAGAGGTAAATTTCACAGTGTATGAGTGATATCTCAATGAAGGAAAAAGAAAGGAAGGAAGGAAGGAAGGGAGGGAGGGAGGGAGGGAAGGAGAGAGGGAGAGAGAGAGAGAGGAAGGAAGGAAGGAAGGAAGGAAGGAAGGAAGGAAGGAAGGAAGGAAGGAAGGAAGGGCTCCAAGCTGGCCTTGAGCATGCTGCTGAGAGCCCTTTCCCCTGCCAGCCCGAGTTCTGTGAGGTCAGCACAGCATCTGTCCCATTCGCTACTGTACCCATAGTACCTGGGACAGTAGCCGGTACACAGTAGGTGTTCAATTCTTACTTAATATAAGGAGAAGGAAGAAGGAAGCTGCTGGCCACCTGGTCCCTTCAGGGACCTGGCCTCTGCCTGCCTCTCCCAGCATCTTCCCTCCTAACCAACACAGACCCTTCCAGGGCCACCATGCACCCCTCATCTCTCTTGAATCTCCAGGCCTTCTCATGGACTATCCCTCTGCCTTTCTCTGCCTTCACTTTGCCTGGTTAATTCTTAACCAGGTCTTGGGTTAAATGTCTCAGCTTAAATGTCACTTCCTCTGTGAGGTCGCCACCCAGGCTGGGTGAGGTGCCCTTCTCATGTGCTTTCTGTTCCCTCTCCAAAACACTTAACGCTGTAATGTATTTGTGTATGGATTTGTCTGTGTCTTTGCTAGACTATAAGCTCTGGAAGGGTGGGAGAGTAGGAACCATAAATTTTTTAGCTACTATGACATGGTTTGAGCTCCCGGTCAACATCTGATGACTGCAGCTGTAAAGAGAGCCTGGCTAGTCTCCACCTAAGCCTCAGAACTGGCCAGAGCATCCTCTCTTGGGCTGTTCTATGCTTCCTCCCCTGGACAACAAGCCTCCTGGGCCAGGCTACAGACATTTCCATCTCAGAGAGATTCTTCATCCCTTGACTTATACAAAGAGGCCCATTTCTCTCTTAGCATCTCCAATACCTTCAAAACTATGAAGACAAGGTGGCCAAGGGCATACCAGGCATGGAGCCATAACCTTTTCCTTTCCAGAACCTCCATGCCCAGGACACACGGTGGTGCTAGACAAGAGCTGTTGACAGGGACTCACGTCAGCTACCCAGATGCCTCTGCGTATGTGTGACTTACATCTGGTATTAGGTGTGTGCAGGAAGAGTGATTGCAGATCCCTTAGAATGCAAACTCTATGCAGGCAAATCTTGCCTGTCTTCTTATCTGGAGTATCACCTAGAGTAAGAGCTCAGCAAATATTTGTTCAGAAACTTAACAAATAAAAGATTTCTTCTAAGAAAAAGAAACTAAAGATACCAGGAACATATAAGAAAATATGTACATTATCTATATTCCCTACAACTCTACATTTACATTTACAAAACCCTAATGAATTAAATCAAAGAAAAATAAATGGAGAAATATTCTACGTTCATGGATAGAAATATTCAATATTGTCAAAGTATTAGTTCTTCCCAGCTTGATCTATAGACTGGAGGCAATCCCAGTCAAAATCTCAGCAAGTGATTTTATAAATATTGCCAAACTGATTCTAAGGTTTACATGAAGAGGCAAAAGACCCAAAATCCCACTGAAGGAGAACAAAGTTGAAGGACTGACACTACCTGACCTAACACTTGTTATAAAGGAGCAGTAATCAAGACAGTGTGGTATGGGTGAAAAAATAGACAAACAGATCAATGGAACAGACATCCCAGAGAGAGACCCACATAAAATAGTCAACTCTCATTCATTGCTGGTGGGGATGCAAAATGGTATAGAAAGCTTTTGATGGCTTCTTACAAAACTAAACCACTCTTACCATAAAATCGAGTGATCACATACCCTAGTATCTACTCAAGAGTTGAAAACTATGTCCATACAAAAAATGCACACAAATGTTTATAACTGCTTTATTCAAAATCACCAACACTTGGAAGTAACCAAGATATCCTTCAGCAGGTAAGTGGGCAAACCATGGTATTTCCAGACAGTGGAATATTATTCAGGGTTAAAAAGAAATGAGCTATCAAGTCATGGAAAGACATGGAAGCACCTTAAATGCATATTACTAGGTGAAAGAACCCAATCTGAAAAGGCTACGTACTGTGTGACTCCAACTATATGACATTCAGGAAAAGACAAAACTATGGAGACCTTCAAAAAATAATCAGTGGTTGCCAGGAGTTGGGCAGAGAAAGGGACGAATAGGCAAAGCACAGGGGATTTTCAGGACCCTGAAAATACTCTGTATGATACCGTAATGATGGACACACATCACTACACATTTGTCCAAACCCACAGAATGTACAGCCCCAAGACTGAGCCCTAATGTAAACTGTGGTCTTTGCATGATGATATGTCAGTGCTGGTACATCAATGGTAACTGAAGTACCACTCTGGTTTAAGGGGGTGTTGCTGATGGGGGAAACTATGCATGTGTGGTGCCAGGGGGTATGTGGAAGTCTCCGTACCGACCCTCTTTTTTGCTGTGAGCCTACAACTGTTCTCAAAAACAGTCTAAATAAAGTCTAAATAAACAAACAGAAAGAAACCAGGGAAACCTATATACAAAATAAGTTACAGTCAATGCTCATGAAAAATGCATAGTCTTTCTGAAATGTGGGGGTAGGAGAAGAATAACTTCCTAGTGTATCACTGGATGTTTGTACTGGGTTCCCTCAAAGGGAAGGAGGACTCCACTTAACTCATCTAATAAGAGAGGATGTGGATTTGTAAGGTTTCTCCGCCAAAGCTGCAAAGACTGCCTGTTTACACCTCAAACTCAAGGTGAAGGCACTCCTGGTCCAGAAACACGACCCTCATACCTCCCCCATTCCATTCGTGAACACATTGGACTCCAGCTGTGCCAGATCCCTGTTCGTCACTAATTCTCCTTCCAGAATGCTCCCAGTTCCTCTCCCTGCAGCTTCCCTACACATCCAGGAACCTGATCTCCCTTCTGCCCCGCAGCGCCTGGCCGCCAGGGAACTCTCCAAGGTACCAGCTGCTTCCCCTCAATGGCCCTCCTCTTCCCAAAGCCCTGCACTCCTCCTTCCTGATGTCCTCTTGTCGCTTCCCTGACCCTGTCTCTCTCACCTCACTCCTCTGTCTACTTATCTCTCCTCAATTTTTAAAAAATTGTCTAATTATTTCATATCTCCAGGCAAGAAACAGATAAAAATATTCCCAGCCCTCCAGGCAGAGGCTGAATACACATAACACTAAAATGGCTTCACAGCCATTGTAATAATATCTAATGTTTACTGAATATTTTCCAAGTGCGAGGCACTATGCTCAGATGCTACATCTCTCATCCCAGTTAACCCCCGCAATAATCCTATGACTTAGGCACTGTTATCAACTCATTCAACAGGGAACTTACATGATTTGCTCAAGCTCACTTAGCTAATAAGTGTTCAGAACTGATCCTAGTGTGGCTGATTACAGGCACAACTGATGTTTCAGGCATAACTAGTGACAAGGGATTCTTCACCCAGATATAACCAAGAATAAAACCCATTCCATATTGAGGAAGAGAAAACAAGTTGCCTATGAAGGGGGAGATTCCCTCAGCTCCTGCCTGCCCATTTGAACATTCTATCTGGTTTCCCTGGTTCCACTCTCCCGTCCCATAATCATGTCCTGCCCTCCCCCACGCTTGTCTGCCTGGCTCTCGGTTTTCTCCTAAGGACACTGTCTTGCTTTTCTCCCTCGGCGCTGTGTTGCACAGGACAGGGGCAAATCCCACCCTGGGCTTCCACCAGTCTGGTTGAGGAAGTTAAACAAGATTTTTGAGAATTTCAAAGGTAACCACCTGAGAAACTGAAATCAGGATTTGTGTCTTCCATATCAATGGAAAAGATCAAAGAAAATAAGCATCGTATTCATGAAAGTCACAGAATGGAAGAAAGAACCTAGAAACACAAACATCACAAAGCCTGTGGCAAGATGACCAAAAAAACCCCAAAAAAACCAAAAAACAAACATCTACTACAATAAATGAAGTCTTGGTTGTCAAAAAGGAAAAAAAATGTCAGCTGTGTGCTGCTTACAAGAGATACATCCCAACAAAATAACAAACTAAAAATAAAGGAATGCTCAAATATAAACCAGACAAACACAAACACACAGAAAGCGGGGGTGGCAACATTACTATGTGCAGGATGGAATTCAGGGCAAAAACACGAGGTAAGCAATGTTAGGTTGATTTAAAAAGATACTTCAAAATGAAGTCCTAAACAGAAAACAGATTAGTGGCTGCTGGGGTCAGTTGTGGGGTGGGGAAAATGCAGTCATTATCATGAGAAAACCCTGTGAAACACATAATCCACAAAGCAAAATCCTGCACAACCATAATTGCCCATCTATAAGTCAAAAATACAGTTTTTCCTCGGAATCTCCAGCACGTACACACATGAAAGAAAAGAGGAGGGGTGGGGGGAAAGATTTATGGACAAGGATGCTCACAGCAGCATTGTTTAGATACATTGTCTACAATCGAGAATTACCAGAAGCAACCCAAATGTCTACACAATTGGAGACTGATTAGGTAAATTATGGAACGTTCACGGGATGGAATATTCTGCAGCTTGTATCTTTGACGAATTTTTAATGATGTGGGAAATGCCTGATACATAGTGTAGAATGGAAAACAAGAGATCAGAACTGTACATTCAATGCAATCTCACTTGGAAAGGAAAAATGCATTCCACACAGGTACACGCTGCTCACCGGAAAAAGAAAACTAAGATATGAACTGTGGTTATCACTGCTTTTTATTTTAGGGTGGCCAGAACTTTCCAAGCATTTAAAAGTAGGTAGGTTCTACCTTCATAACCAGAATTTTTCAGTTTCACTAAGAAACAAAAACCCTCTATGGAATGATAGCCAAGTGGTAGGAACTACATTTCTGGTGAAATTTCTTGGGCAGAAATGAGGTCTCAAGCTGGCTGACCCCGTGAAGCAAATGCTGAAGCTGAGACTCCTGTGTCAGGTAGGAAGTCAAACAGAACCAATAATGATACCCCTTTGTTCATACCGTGCAGGGGTTGGCAAACTCTGGTCCAATGGCTCAGTTGTGCGACTTTGAGCTGCTTGCAAGTTAAGAATGGTTTCTGTATTTTTTTTAATGGTTGGGGGAAAAAAGACAAAGAAGAATCCTATTTCATGACACATGAAAATTATATGAAAGCCAAATATCAGTGACCATAAATGAAGCTGAGCTGGAATGCAAGCTCATGAGTTTGTGCGTGGCTTTTGGTTGCTTCCTGCACCAAAACGGAGAGGGGATGGCCCACACTGCCTACGACGGTTCTTATCTGGCCCTTTACAGAGCAAACTTGCTGATCTCTGGTGCAGCGCTTTTTAGCTAACAAAGCCTGTTGAAAACCACAGTCATTTCCCTCCTACAATAAAAGCCTCGTGGTCCTAGGCATGAGAGGAAGAAATCAATATACATTCGAGGTCGACCGTTGCATCCTGGCCAGGAGGGGCGTGGGCAGATCAGGCTCCACGTCTTCACCTGCCAAGAACTGCGGGGCACAGAGCCCCGAGAGCCTGCTGTCACCTCACCTCTCTCCCCGCTGGCGCACCCCCGCCCCCAGCCCCAGCTCAGCGGCCCCAAGCAGCTGAGCTTCCTGTCAAGAGCGTGACCTTCTGAAGCCAGGGTGGTGGGGACTGCAGCTGCAGAAAGGAAGGTATTTTTATCCGGACCCTGCTTCCTGTTTGACGGCTGGGGGGTTTCATGTGCTGGTGTTTGGTTTTGTCATTTCTGGTACAGACTCCGCTCCCTGGCCACATCAGAACAGAGCTGTCTCCTAACAGGGCAGCTGCCTGCCACCCAGGCCCACCACCCACCCCCTGTCCCTCAGCCTCCCCCGGCCGCGGCACACACAGCCTCCTGTGCAAGCTTGCAGAACCCAGGGCGCCTGGCTGGGCAGGGGGAACACGAGCGTTTCTGCTGCAGGACACGGAAACACCACTCCTCGATCAGAGGGGAGCTGGCTGGGCCAGGAGGGGAGCAAGTCTGCGGGTTTTCCAGAGGTTCTGGAACCCACCGCCCTTAGCAAGGCCTGGCTGGGGGAGGACTGTCCGGGCTGCTGCTGGAGGCAGAGTTAAGTCGGAGACTTGGGAATGTCCTCAGCCCTGGAACCTGGGGATCATTTGCCGATACTCTCCAGCAGGAGATGAAAATGGACTGTCCACCATCCTACCCCCAGGACCCAGCCAGATGTGGGAACAGAGAGCAAACACATCAGCGTCTAACAAGCCGGTGATACCAACAGCGAACATGTACTGGGCACTTACTGTGTGCCTAGCACCGAGCAGGAATTAGCTCACCGAATCCCCACAATAGCGGGGCAGCCTCTCTGGTCACTCCTACTTTATCACTGGGGATACCGAGGCACGGCAAGTCTAATCAACTTGCTAGTCAAACCACTCAGCTGGTAAGAGACTCTAGTAGCCCTGCACTTGAACTCCAGGCTTGCTCTGCCAGGATGATTCCCATGCACGTTTTGGAGCTAAGCCTGACCCCAGGTCTCAAGAGCTGGGGATCTGCAGCCCAGAACCTTCCTGTTTTCTGTTCTGCCACTATACCCGGCACCAGGCTCTGAGCCAGAGGAATGAATGGGCTGGTCTGACCTTCGCTACAATCATTCCCAGCCTGGGGAGGGAACACTAGAGCATACTGTTGGGGGCCAGGCAAGCCATATAAGCATGGTACCAGCATGCAAATACAGGTGTCACGGCTAAGGATTCAGACCCCATTAGCCAATGATCTGATGCCAGGCGTGTCATCTCCTCTATCTGAGCCTCAGTTTCCCCATCTGTAAAACAGGGATTGTAACCTCATGAGGTTCTCTGACAGGGAGATCATAAAGTATTGATGATGATGATGATGGTAGCAGTACCAATAATGACAACATGAGTTAGGTGGCTCTCCCCTCACACAAACCCTCCACAAAGGTCCTCGAGCTCCCAGCCACCAAATGGTGGCTCCAGGGAGTGAGCGTCGTTGGCCCTCTTGCGAGATGACCACAAGACTGAGCCACGCAGCAGCCCAGTGTGGTGGCCAGTGTCCAAACGCTGCCCACACATGCCTCATCCTAGGCTTCCCACCGGCTAGAGCTGACTGGCGTGTGGCACCACGGGACGGAGTGTGGCTCCCCAGGCTGTGTCACAAAAGAGGGTGGGCTCTGGCTTCCTCCTCGGATCGCTCACTCGGGGAAGCAGCCTCCTGGTCGGGGCGACGCGCAGGCAGCCCTGTGGAGGGACCACTCGGTGAGGACTGAGGCCTCCTGCCACCAGCCGCGTGAGCGAGCCAGGGTGGAATCAGAACCTGCAGCCCCACTCAAGCCCTCAGATGATGGGAGCCCTGGTGACATATGGACCACAACCTCTCCGGAAACCCTGAGCCGGAACCCAGGCCGCCCAGCTGCCCCAACCTGAGCCTTCCTCTCCCACCACAGTCAACCGGGGAAAGTCTGCACTGAATCCTACAGCTGACTAGGGGTTTCTATTCCCCACAGCCCCCCAGTGCTGAAAACATGTCAGGCATTGCCTGGGTCTCTTCGTGGTGGGGCACAGCCCTGGCTTCTCTGCTGCATGAGAAGGGACCCAGTCTTGAAGCATCTTCCTGAGCTGAGGTACCCCTGACCTGGCTGGACAGAAGTCGGGAGGACACTGCCAACCCCGCCGCCAGCTGGAATTTCCCAAATCGCAGACCTGAAGGTGCTTCTCTCCTGCTCAAAACCCTCTCATGGCTCCCCACTGCCCTCACAGTGTCCGTGAGCGAGCCCAGAGGTCCACACAGGGTGTCCCGGCGACGGCAGTGGCAGCAGCAGGGAATTTGTTGGAAATGTGAATCCTATCGACCCTCAGACCTACTGGATCTACGGTTTGACAAGCCCTCCCCGGGGGAGGGGGGATTCAGATGTTCCAGCCTCCTCGGTCATCATTCCTTCCTAGGTCTCCTGGGTTCCAGAAACACCCCACTTCCCCACCCTCATCTTCCCTCCACAAATATTCACCAGGCACCAGCTCTGTGTCAGGTGTGGGGGCACATCGGTGAACAAGACAGACAGGGCTCCACCCTCCTCCAGCTTGCCATCTGCCCTCCCCAGAGTCTGGAACATTCTTCCCTTCATCCCACCAACCAAATCCCTGCCCAGCCCTGCCGCCACTGCAGGAGACATTCAGTAATCACGAGTTGAACATTAAATGAGTGAATGAATACAAGACTGAATGCACCACCTCAGCTAAGTCTTCCTTGACCTTGACTTAGGCGCCCTCAGGGGACAGTGTGCACCTCAGCCAGAGCCCCGGTCACTCTGCGCAGTGGCCCATAAGGCACCGTGAGCCCTTTGGGGCTATGAGTGCCTCATATGTGCATAATCCAGACTGAGATGCACCACTGGACTCAGAAGATTTACACACACACACACACACACACACACACTATATATANATATATATATATATATATATATATATATATATATATATATATATATATATGGAAAATGTCTCAGTAATTTTTTGTACTGACTGCATGTTGAAAGGATATATCAAGTTAAAGAAAATACATTATACAAGTTAATTTCACCTGTTTGGCTACTGGAAAATTTAAAGTTAAATATGTAGCTCACGTTGTTCTTCTATTGAGCAGCACTAAGCTGGACTGCATTTAGTGAGATGACTATGGGCACACATGTGAGCTCTGTGAGGGTATTTCTGTCCGTCTATCCTCCCTCCCTCCCTCTCCTCCTCCCCCTGCTTGTGTTCCCTTTCTTGCTGTGTCTCTGTCAAATAAAATAAANCCTTCCTTCCTTCCTCGCTTTCTCCCTCTTTGCCCCTCCCCTCTCCTTCTTCCCACAAACATTTATTGGCCATCTGCTCTTGTGCTCCCACCATGAGACCTGGCACAAAGTTGGTGCCAACACCATTTGCTGAATGAATAAACCAACACTCAGAAGCAGACTGACCCAGAGATGACCCTAAGGGAGATTCCCTCCCATTTAGCTCCCATACCTGCTTGTTTGGGTGTAGTTTTCCCATTTCTACTCAAAGGAAGCCAACTTCCAAAGATGTCTGTACTTAAGTCAGAGCTGGGGTCAGGTCTCCTCTTGCATACGGAGCTCAGGTACACTCAGGTCCTGGGCCAGGACTTTGTGTACAGGAACAAATTGTTCTCCAAGCTCCAGAAGGCTGGCCAGAGTGTGGGTCTGGGCTTGGAGCTTTAGTGCCCAGCTCTCCAGTGAGGGGAGAGCACTGGGCTGAGCCCTGCCCCGCCCTTCACCCCCACTCCCCCATGACCTTGGGAGGACATGGGTGCAGGTGGGTCAGCAAGGCTCAAGCTTCCAGTCCTGCTTCGGGGACTGGGCAAGGGGGTCTGTGGGGATTACAGGCCTGTGTCCTCGAATCGCAGACTCAGTGCCCCTGACTGCAGCCCTCCCCGCCCCCACCCCCAGTCCTCCAGTCTGAGAGCTGTAAGGCACTGAGATGAGCCACGATGTCTCAGAGGAGCTGCCCAATGGGGCTGGGAAAGCAGCAAGAAGGCTGCCACTGCGGTGTGGCCTTCATGCCCGCGGACCCACTCGCAGCTAACACAAGGTTGTAGCCTCCAAACCACGGCCCATCGCCAGCAGGAACATTCCTCACGTTCCCACTGGTTTCATCCCCTTCCCAACTGAGCACTGAAGCACCTTTCCCTGCCTCAGGGCCCTTGCTTATGTGACTGTTTCTGCCAGGATGCTCTCCTCTAGCCCAGCCTCTATCTTTCTCCATGGCTGCTCCTTCTCATCCTTCGGGTCCCCTAAAGCCCTTGGACAGACCTTCCCCAATGGCCTCCCAACCACTTCATGGTCCACCACCAAGGCACAGCAGGGGTTTCGGGGACTAGGGGAGTGCATTGCCACCTATGCCTTCAAGAGTCTTATCTTCCCCTTCAACATACTCCATGGGCCATGACCCAGTCAGCGTTTCAGGCATTCAAACCACACACCTCAAATATCTTCATGTGTAGGCTGAGAAAAAGAACCCCTCCCCACCCACCCAGGAGTCCGTACTATTATTCCACTTGAGTGATGTTCTAGAATAAGCAAAACTAACTGGGCAGCAAAACATCCACTAGGGTGGCTATAATCAAAAAGCAGACAAAACAAGTGCTGGTGAGGATGTGGGGAAACTGGAACCCTCGGGTGTTGCTGGTGGGAATGTAAAATGGCACAGCTGCTCTGGAAAACAGGCTAACGGTGCCCTAAAAACGAAAACAGAATTACCGTATAATCCAGAAATTCCACACCTTGGCACATGCCCCAAGTCATTGGAAACAGAAACTCAAACAAATACCTATGCACCCATATTCACAGCAGCATTGTACACAAGAGCCAAAAACTAGCCAAAAGGTGAAATCAACCCAAGTGTGTATCTACCCTCGGTCACAAAAGGGAATGAAGTACTGACCTGTGCTATGAGAGGGATGAACTTGAAAACATGCTAAATGAGAGAAGCCAGACTCCTTACATACCACAGGACCTCATTTATAAAAGAGACCAAAATAGGGAAGCCCACAGACAGCAAACAGACTGCCATTGCCAAGGCTGCAGGGAGGTGAGAAGGGGAAGTGACTGCTCAATGTGTACAGAACTGCCTTGTTGGGGGGGGGGACACATGGGGGCAGAAATGTTCTGGAACTCCATGGAGGTGGTGGTGGTCACACAAGACTGTGAACGTACTAAATGTCAAACTTACAAACTTGAATATGGTTAATGTTGTGTGAATTTCACCTCAAACAAACAAACAAAACAACTAACCTGTACTGGTTTAAAAAAAAAATCAGAACAGAACTTGCCAGGGGATGGGGAGAGGACTGGCTGGGGAGGTGCATGAGGGAACTTTCTGGAGGGATGGTGATGTTCAAGACCAACACCATCCAACAGAAATATGTGGGCCACATGTGTATTTTTTTTAATTTTCTGGTAGCAACATTACAAAATAAGTAGGTTTTAATAACAATATATTTTCAGAGGCGTCTAGGTGGCTCAGTCATTGAGCATCTGCCTTTGGCTCAGGTCATGATCTCAGGGTCCTGGGATCGAGCCCCTCATCGGGCTCCCTGCTCAGTGCGAAGCATGCTTCTCCCTCTCCCACTCCCTCTGCTTGTATTCCCTCTCTCGCTGTGTCTCTGTCAAATAAAAAATAAAATCTTAAAAATATATATATATTTCATCTTAATAATATGTTTTAATCATAATGCTGTATTTTAGTCTTACTATATTTAATTTTGATAATATACTTATGTAACCCACTATAACCAAAATACTATCATTTCAACATGTCATAAATATTTTTAAATTCTGTATCTTGACTGTGGTGTTGGTCACACAAATCTCCATCCGTGATTTAAAAAACTAGGGGCGCCTGGGTGGCTCAGTCATTAAGCATCTGCCTTTGGCTCAGGTCATGATCTCAGGGTCCTGGGATTGAGCCCCGCATCGGGCTTCCTGCTCAGTGGAAAGCCTGCTTCTTCTCTCCCACTCCCCCTGCTTGTGTTCCCTCTCTCACTATGTCTATATCTCTGTCAAATAAATAAATAAAATCTTAAAAAAAAAAACCCTGCAGTTCTAAACACACACACACACACACACACACACACACACACACACACACACACACACACTCGTGCATGAAAACTAGCAAACAAACAAAACTAAAAACAAAAAAAATCCCTGTAGGTTTGATGAGTTGTATCAGTGTCACTTTCCTCGTTGTGAGACTATGTTACAGTTTTGTAAGAGGTTACCATTGGGGTCAACTGGGCAAAGGGTAGAAGGGCTCCATCTCTCTCTTATTTTTGTATCTGCATGTGAACCTAAATTATCTCCCAATAAAAAGGCGTGAGTTTGGCTCACTGCGTTGGGGCCTTGGACTCCAGACACAAAAGGGAGAAGCTGTGTGGGTGTGCAGCCTCTCACAAAGACTTGCCAGGCACCTATACTGGGCTGAGCCAAAACGGCCCCTGCCCTTGCCTTGGTGGGGGCCACAGGGATGCATGGTAATAAGATGGCCACTCAAATAGATGGCACCATACCACCAGGATGCCTGGCAAGGACCAGGCCGAGTCAGGGGCTCAGGAGCCTGCCCATCCAGGCTAAATGCCAACTGACATAGTTAAAGACTACCGACGGCTGATGGCCATCATGCTTTGCAACCTTCCTCTATGCTGGACACTGTGCTAAAGCAAGGCTGCATCTTGTCCTTGGTACAACCCTTTTAAGTAGGTGATATTATTTCTATCTAGCCAAAAGAGAAACTGAGGCACAGAGAGATTGAGTGATCTGCCCAAGATCGCCCAACAAGCAGCAGCACTGGGATTTGAGCCCGGACGGTCTCGCTCCAAAGCCCGGGGTCTGACCCATGCACGCTGGTAACTCCCAGGCTGGGTGCCTGGTGGATCTTTAACCACCCCTGGAACCAGCCCCCCTCCATCACTCCCATCAGCACCAGGTCAAATGTTTGAGCATTAATGCACTGATGAGGCCAGAGGAACCATGACCACAGTGCCCTTTGCCCATCACTGCAGGGGCTGGGCCCTAGGGTGGGCTGTCGTGTGTGTGCGCGCGCGCGCGTGCGCACGTGTGGGCGTTCCCCCGGGCCCAGCCCTGCCCCCCCAAGTCCCTTTAAAAACAACAGCTTCAAAACAAAATCAAAGACAAAACAAAAACAAAGACAAAACAAAACAGGAGTTTCTCCATCCACCGACGAACAGATAGACAAAACGTAGCACACAGCTGCCAAAAGGGCCCTGATCCAACCATAAAGAAGAAACAAGGGCCGAGGCTTGGGACAGCACAGATGAACCTGGACAGGCTGATACCAGGTGACTGAAGTCGGATATCAAAGTCACATACTGTGTGATTCCGTTTACACGGAATGTCCAGAAGAAGTAAACCCACAGATGAAGAGAGCAGACTGGTGTTTCCCGTGGGCCGAGGAGAGGGGACCTGGGGAGTGACTGCTAATGGGAACAAGGTTTCCTTTTGGGATGATGACAATGTTCTGGAACTAGGCAGGGGTGAGGGCCGCACAACACCGTGAATGTTCTCCATGCCCCTGACTTGTACACTTGTGAACGGTTCATTTTATGTTACGTGAGCTGCCCTTGAGATTTTAAAAAACAGTAGTTTCCAGACTTGGGGGCACTTGAACTGCACAGGCAGACCTGGATTCCCGACATAACTGGGGAGAACTGCGTCTGGGTCAGGGCGGCCCACCCTCCATCCCAGGCCGCCCCTGCATGCCCAGCTGCGCCCTCTCCGTGAGGACAGACTTTCTCGGCCTCACACCCCAGAGGTCCACGGGGTAAGAAGAGAGCAAACGGAGTCCTTTGGGCCAGGTGCCAGGAAGCTAACCGGGGTGCAGGAGACAGCTGCCAACCCTCACGGGCCCCTCGCGAGGTGCCGAGCACTCTGCGTGTCCTCCTGTTTCGTCCTCACGACAACCATGAGCTTCGTGCTGCTGTCACTCCCATCTCACAGATGAGGGAAAGAGGCTCAGAGACCAAGCTCCCTGCTGAAGTTCACCTAGCAAGTAAGTGGTAGAACTCACAGGTGCCCCCTCCTCCAGCTGCACACACACTCGGCCAACAAAGGACCGCACGCCTAGGGTTTGGGGGTTCCTCTGTTCTCAGGGGCCCACAGCCTGTGTGATTACTCCCCCTCCAAAACCAGGAGCGGGGATCAAAACTCACAAGCTTTTGAAACACAGGTGCTGGAAGGCGGCCCTCAAATTAGAGACGGGCTCTGCACAGGCAGGCCAAGGTTGCACAGAAGCCAGGAAGTGGACTGACGGAACTGGTCCAAATCCTGCTCAGCTACTTCCCGGCTGTGTGGGCAAGGTGACAACCTCTCTGAGCCTGTCTCCACCTCGGGGAAGCCAAGCCCACATGACGGGCACACAGGGGATGCACAGGAAGGACACAGCACTGGGCAGGGTGCAGAGCAGGTGCCCTAGGAGAAGTCAGAGCTGGGGCAGGTGCCTCGGCAGAAGGGCGCAGGGAGGCAGAGAGTGCTGGGGGAGCCTCCGCTTCTCCCCCCCCGCCCTGGCCCCTGCACACCCCAGGCTCCAGGCCCATCTGAAACTTGCCACGTTGAAGCCTGGTGTTTTCCTGGGCTTGGACAAGAGTAGGATTTGTCTCATACTCCAAATTGGAAACTCGGGTCATTCTGAATCCAGCCTGGCTAAGGGGACAGCGCCCAAGGGACAGAGAGCCCTGTGGGACTGGGGCTGAGGCCCTTGGCAGGATTTCAGGCCAACCCAGCCCATTTACTGGTGCTTTCCCAGCCAGAAGGAGGCCACACTAATTAAGTGGAATGTGCCAGTCTGCAAATCGATTTCTGCAGCTCCAACTCTGAGAGGGGCCAGCAGCTCTCAAACTGGGTCAGACTGTTACTCTCTCAGAGTCCCCCAGAAGCACCGACTTCTTACCTGTATCTCTCCTGGTGAATCTAGGCCCCACACACTCCCCACCCTGGTGCTATGTTTGGGTCACTGACCAAGGTCCCCACCTCCAACGGCCCAGCCCACCCCAACGGGCCTTGCACTCCTCTCCGGAGAGGCGGCTCCCCCGGCTCCCCCACAATGTCAGGCTCAGAGGTCCAGGGGGGGGTGCTTGGGGTGGGGGGGCATGGCCATGTATCACGGCTGGTTCAGGGTCAAGGCATCTGGGGCTGCAAGCCCAGCTCATGGGCAGGGCCTAGCAGAACCTGCTGAGTTCATCAATGAGAATGGATGGAACCAGCCCAAACAAAGTCCAAACGGAAGGCAAAAGGGGCATCTTGGGGGTTAAAGATTATCAGCTCGAAGGCCCAGGTTGAGGGGCAGAGCTCAGAACAAGGCCTTCAACAGAAGCCATAAGCCATGGCCCAGATATATGTTGGGGATATCCTAACAGTACTGAAGGACTGTGTTTCTCAGGGGCTCGCTATGTGCCAGGAAGTCTGCCTATGCAGGTGACATACCATTTCCTTACTTAAATCTTGCAGCATCCTGTTAGTGTCTTCATCTTACAGACGGTGAAACTGAGGCTCAGAGAGATGGAGTGACTTGCTCAAGGCCTCAGGAGAGTCAGAGCTAGACCCCATGCCTGGCTGACTGCCAAGCTCTTGCTCTCGACCACTTGCTAATGTGCTTCTTGACTCCTGGGGAAATTTCACACGGCGCACCCACGGTGGCCCGCCAGGCTGCTGAGGCGTCATGGAGCCTTGGCTTCAGGTGTGATTCAATCGCACTGGCCTGTGAGCTCCCTGGGATCAGTGCTCAATGCCATTCTGCCGCCGGATGGGCTGCCTGGGCCCTGTAGATACCCCCGGCTCCGGGGCCTGACCAGTGGGGATCCGAGAGGGCGAGTCTCCTGGATGCACCCACAGGAGACAGGGATGAGTCAGGCCGCGGGAGGATGAGGAGAGCTTCAAGAATCAAAGGGAGCTGGCTGAAGGTGGAACTTCCAGTGGAGGGTAACCTGAGACCCTGGGGCAGCGGCTGCTGTCTGGCCAAGGCTCCGTTTCGCTGGGGGGATTGCAAGCTGAGGGTGGGGCTGGCTCTCTCTGGACAAGAGGTGAGATGTGAAGAGGCCGTCGGTGGAGGGTGAGTATGAGAGCGAGGGCTGACGGAGAGCACCGGGAGCCTGGCCCAGGGAACTGCGCTGGAGGCAGGGTGCTCTGACCAGGCGCTGCTGTGTTACAACCCTCTCCTCTGTCTCCCCACAAAGTTGTCAGTGCCATCTTCCCACTGAGAAAGCACAATTGCCTGGCACTGCTCCGGGGCCACAGCCCACCCAGGTCCTGGAAGGTCCCTTGGGAGAGGGGTAGGAGGTCCTTACAGGCTGAAGAAGTCCCATGACCCCCTCTGTCCCACATACCGTCTGGCCTCTGATTGCTACAAAAGGGGGCGGCTTAGTGTGGAGATGAGGGCACAAGCCAGAATGTCTGAGCTCAGTTCCCAGGTCTGCCACTAACTCACTGTGTGACTTTGGGCAAGTTACTTTACCTCTCTGTGCCTATGTTTCTACAACTGCAGAAACTGGGTAATCAGAGAACCTCTCATGAGGTTGTTAGGAGGATTCAATGGGTGAATATGTGTGAAGCACTTTAAATGTCTGGCACACAGCAAGTGCTACTAAGCTGGATGTCACTTTAAGCAGTACGGACTATGAGTCAAGGGCAACAGTATATAGAGCAAAGCTTCCTCACACTTACTCCAAACCTAAGCAAAGGCTGCTGACCAGGACCACCAGCATACAGTGGGTACTTTAAAAATTGTTGGCTGCTAAGGCAGAAGCTGCCATGTGTTCAGAAACCCTGCCTCCTTCTCATCCTAGGCACATAGCTGGGCATCTGTCCCCATCTCCCTCGTAAAGTTGGGACCACAGTCTGGGTCCTGGTCAGTGGAACGTGGGCAGGAGCGGCGTAGGTAGAACCCTGTGGAACCCTCCCTTGCAATCCCCACACACTCTCCATTCCTGGCCTGAATGGACAGGACCTGGGGGTCTAGAGCCGTACTGCCCTATACAGTGGCTACAAGCCATACGTGGCCACAGACACTTGACATGTGTCCAGTCTGAAGTGACCAACAAATAATTTCACTGGTCTTCTATTAAAAGACCCCAGAATGTAAGATAGTTCACGAATAAGTTTTTAAATTGATTGCATGTTGAAATAATAATTTGCATATACTGGGTTGAATAAAATATATTATTAAATTCATTACTAATTTAGTAAAATAATTTCACTGGTTCATTTTCACCTTTTGGAATGTGGCTACCAGGACATTAAAAATGACATATGTGGGCGCCTGGGTGGCTCAGTGGGTTAAAGCCTCTGCTTTCGGCTCAGGTCATGATCTCAGGGTCCTGGGATTGAGGCCCATATCGGGCTCTCTGCTCAGCAGGGAGCCTGCTTCCTCCTCTCTCTCTGCCTCTCTGCCTACTTGTGATCTCTCTCTCTCTGTGTCAAATAAAGAAATAAAATCTTTAAAAAAAATGACATATGTGACTTGCATTATATTTCTACTGGATGATGTAGATGTAGGGTGCAGAACCATAGATGGAAGGGGCCTGGGTATAGGGTCACCGCATGGAAGAGTCACCCAAGGGGATCCGTCAGAGTTGTACAACTGTCACCACAATCCATTTTAGAACATCTCAGCACCCCAAAAAGAAACCCTGTGCCCATTAGTAGTCATGCCCCATTCTCTTCCTGCACCTCCAGCCCCAGGTAACCCATAAACACCTACCTTGGACGGGTATGTGAGCAAGAGATATACCTCAAATTGTCACAGCAGTTAGTGCCTTGTTATAAATTAAAGGTGGCCACAAGTCATGACCCTCAAACTCCTGCCATCAGGAGATGGGGTCTTCGCCCCTTGTCCTTAAAACTGAGTGGACTTTGTCATTCTTCTAGGACTCAAGATATGGGCAGCTTCGACTTCCCGGATCTTGGAACATGTCCTCTGGGAGCCCTGCTACCACATAAGACGTCTGACTGTGCCAGGGCCGCCATGTTGGAGAGGCCACGTGGAGAGAGAGATGCCTAGCCAGCTCCAAGGTGCCCCAGCCCCTACTATGTATGTCATGCTGCTAAGGCCCCAGCACCAGTGAAATTTCCCTGCTGTGCTCGCTCTATCTGAATTCCTGACCCGTGGGAGGAATTTTATTATTTTAATGATTAATAAATTTTTATTGTTTGAATAATAAAATGGTGGTCATTGTAAAGCACCAAGTTTTGGAGTGGTTTTTTTTATGTGGCAATAGAGAATCAGGACCCCTCCCTGGTAATATAGCTCCCCTTCACATCTCTACTTCCTTACACCTTTCTGGGTCACTTCGGGGATTTGGTCAACAAGCTCACTGCCCTCTGCATGTTTCTGCAGACCCCAATCATAGCCCCCCTGCTCAAATCTTATGGTGCAAAGAGGGTGGCAGCTAGCAGGCCCACTTCATTTACCCACAAGATCAGTTTGATCTTTCCCTCTGCCTCCCTTTCTTTTCTTCTCTGCCAGAAAGTTTTCAAAGACCAGGATTCTCCTCCAAAAACGATCCATTCTGAGTCTGCCAGGATCTGGGGATCCCAGAGCTCTTCCAATCAACAACGGACGTCCCTTCGGCGTAGCCAGCCCTTGGGAATACCCTCTTGGCCTTAGGCTGCCTTTGTGTCCTCCTTGGAGACTCCCTACCAACTTCTCCAGACTGCAAGGACCCCCCCCGCCAACATCAAAGAAGCTGTCCCTCTGGCCTGACAGCACAAGGGGCCTGCTATGGACTGAACTGTGTCCCCCATAAACATACATGTTGAAACCCGAAGCCCCAGTGTGATGGTGTTTGGAGATGGTGCCTTTAGGAGGTCACTAGATTTAGATGAGGTCATGAGGGTAGGGCCCTTGTGGTGGGATTAGTGGCCTTATGAGAAGAGACACCAGAGTGTTTGCTTATTTTCTCTCTCTCTCTCTCTTCCATGTAAGGACACAGTGAGAAGGTGGCCATCCATAAACCAGGAGGATGACTCTCACCAGAAACTGACCATGCTGCCTCCTTGATCTTGAACTTTCAGCCTCCAGAAGCGTGGGAAATACATTTTTACTGCTTAAGCCCCCTGGTCTGTGGTGTTTTGCTATGACAGCCTAAGCTGACTAAGACAGAACCCTAGTACCTGGCTGAGGTCTCCAAGCCATGGCCACCCAGGAAAGACTTGGGGGATTTGGGCTCCCATTGGCTCTGCCCTGGGAGACACCTCGGTCAGGGCAATCATCAGCCACTGAGTGCCATGAGTCAGAAGCTGTTTATTAGCCAGAGCACACCAAGACCAGAATATACTTGCCAAAAATGGAGTTTTAAGAAATCTACAGAGTTGTGTGGGCTTTATGAATATATTTTCAGCTGCAGAGACAAAGATGGTGTATTTGACATGTCCTCAAACCTACTTACTGATCTGTCTGTATAAAATCCAACCCCCTCCATTAATTAGAGCTTAACCTTAAGCTTCTTTTAGTGAAAAACAATGTTACCAACCAAGAGCCTCTGGAGTGAATGGCTTATCTTGAAATCAGCAGCTTATTCAACAAGGCACCACACCACCTATGACAACGAGACTGCACTGCTTTCATGAAATAAGGAGAACAGTCAGGCTATCCAGGACCCAAATGTCAATCTTCTTTGAACTAAAACAATCTTCTGGAGCCTGAAGTTATTGTCATATAATGTTTTGCAAGCACCTAGTGTCAGAAAACGTTTCTGAAAACATCAGTGGGGCATGCCCCTTGATATGGCATCTGCCCCAAGACACGCTGGAAAGGACAGAAGAGAGAAGGACGAACTTCCCAAGCCCAGGAGCTGTTTATTCTATGGCTCAGCCTATGCAGATGATGGAAATTCACCACAGACTATAAATGTCTAAGTGCAAATGAGGTCTGATTGCCTGTGGTGGGTACACCCTGGGGAAGACTGGCTCTAAATTGTGACTTTATCTAACAGACCTCGTTGGGAATGGGTTTGGAACACAGCTAACAGGCGGCTGCACCCACCCGCAGGTGGGGACCACGGGCACTTCACTTGTTTCTCAGGCTCCTCACTCACACAGGATACTCTGAGCCCTCACGTCTGGATCAGACCTTGCTAAGTGCTCTTAAAGGGTGAATGGGGGAGGATCGGGCTTTGGAAGAGGGAAAAATGCTCCATATGGATGTAATCCGTGACTGGCATGAGGCTTAGAGTACAGACAGTGCTCCCTCTGCTTTTCACCTAGGCAAGGGACTAGAGCTTTCTAAACCTCCATTTATCCTTCTGTAACGTGGGGCTTTCAAAAATACTTATTTTATGGAGTTGTCAAAAGGCTGAAACGAGACGATGCATGGAAAGACTGACAGCACAGTGCCTGGCACGTAGTGTCCAGTGAAAACTGGCAGACAGAATGATGAAGGTGATGATGGGCCAGGGGGGTTCAGATGTGGGCTCTGCTGGGACATCTGGCAGGCAACCTCACCCATCCTTTGAGGGGCTGAGAGAAGAGAGAGCCCCTCCCTAAAGGGAAGAAACTCACCCAGCCACATTGCACCCACCCACCACTGCCACAACACCAGCCTTAATCCTGGAAAGCTTTCCCCCACTAGTTTGCAGCAGCCTAGATTCAAGCTCACAGATACACACTTAGATAGAGTTTCTTTCCACCACAAGACCTAAGAAAGTGGCAAAATGGAGGCACTTGGAGCAGGGAAGAATTACTCCTACTCCAGGTCTGGGACTCTTCCACTGTCCTACCTGCAGTAAGTCCCACCTTGTACCTTACCTTCATTATCCACTTACTTTTCTATTCTCCAACTAGTCCTTCGTTGCCCAGCTACTCCCTCTCTCGAGCTAGTCCCTCACTGCCCAGCTAATCCCTCTCTCCAGCTACCTTCCCATTACCTAAGCTGTTCCTTCACTATCCGACTCTGTGCCACCCACTCAGATGATCATTCATTGCCCAGCTACTCTGCCACTCCCCAGCTTCTCTAGCATCTTTGTATTATCTAGAGTTCACACCAGTTTGGAACAATCAAGGGAATCTTGGCTTTAGTCAGGACAGATCTGTCCTGGTCTATATATACATATCTCTGCAGGAAATTACGTCTTCCTGGACCAAGCAGCTGATGTTTAGAAATGGAATGTTTCCTGCTTATTATCTTTGAGGCCTTTGGTCTGGGCTACTGGAGCGGAAAGGCAAAGCCCACACAGTACAGGCCATGGAACACTGGCAGGCAGAGCCAGGAGTTCCAGCCGCACAGGGGGACCCTGGTGGGTTGGGTATCACAGCCCTGGAGTGGCTTTCCTGGTTGCAGATGTGATGCTAAGACTAGAGGCTCCTCTCCCTCATCAGGGCCCTGCCCATACCATCCCTCCAGCTTGGGCTGCTCTCTCCTAAAAGCCAGGAGAGCTTCATTATGGATCTGATTAAATCATAAGGAATCTCATCCCAGGCTTGCCAGAAAACAAGTTATTTTCAGCATCCGTGGGCAGCAAATGAAAAAGAAAGTCATGAGCCGGAAGGAATGACTGTGTAGAAACCTTGCCCATTCAGAGGAAGGTTGGCCACCATGTCTCTTTGACAAATGTTAGGTGCCAAGGAACATAGGAGAAGTTTTGTGAAATGATCTAGGGCATTACTTTTTAATGACAAGGGAATGGATCATATTAACTCCAAAAGGTTAGAGAAAACCACTTATAGAAGTTAATTAGGGTCCTTCCAAAGAGCTTTTATAATTATAGATGGGTTTTGAACATTCAAATGGCTCAAGCCAAACAAAACTTTTATTTGTGGCTGCCTTGAGAGATGACACATGGAAACCAGGAAATCCCAGGCACCTCGGGGTCTACAGTCTCAGTAAATAGTCTAAAAGAAGTTCTTCAGGGGGCAGGCCCTTTCACTTTAGGGGTTCTGAAAGGGCTCCCTAAACCAAACAGGCTTTAAGTGTTATATCACGTGGGTCGCCCAAAACCTTTCATTTCCCACGGCCTTGCAATAAAAATTGCTGTAAAATGTTTTCATTTTCATACTAAAGTGTAAATGACTACAATCAGGATCTTCTTATATGAATGACTAATAGAGAGGCTGGCACTGAGTAAATGGAGATAGAGGAAATGGGGTAGTTATGGGAGTGGGGGTGAGTGGAAGAAGGATTACAAAGAAAACAGAAGAGATGTTAACCTTGCCGCTAGCCAATTGTAACCAAGGCTAGTGGGAGATGATACTAATAGCCACTTAGGCTATATTTGCTGGCCAGACTTTGTCTCTATGAATCTTCACTGCTCCCACCCACATAGTCACTATTCTCTCCACTTTACAGATGAGGAATCTAAGCACAAAGAAATTAAGTCATTCACCAAAGGCCACAAAATGGATATTAAAACTTAGTTTTGTCTGACTCCATGCTAACTCTCAAGGTCCATCACCTCTCTGCAAAGCTTCCTAACCTTTCCACCAACGGCCCCCTTTGATTCGGTTTTCCCCATGCCATCCGTGTTTTGAAAGATTTTATCTATCAAACACACTGCATTTGTGAACTAATAATTCGTTCCATCTGGCTGATGATTATTTTTCTGCTCCTGCTTCTGTTTCAACATTGATCCAGACTTTAACCCCAATTACTGAGGGTTCAACATAATATTATGAAATCGCATAAATCACTGTCATGGCTATGCGGTTAATAAGCAATAAAATTAAATAAGCATAAGAACCATTCCCCAGTGCTGAATTCTGACTGCCACATGGTTTTGGAGTCAATGCAAATCACGTACATGGCACGCTCAACCCAGGGTCTGGGGTCCCACAGGGCTTGGCCCACCTGGTACCATCCTAGACATTGCAGGTGTATCAACAGCCAATCACAGCATTTGACCAAAAAACATGCCCAGGGTTATCACACTGGGTTGCTAGAATTCTGGCCTAGAGCAAGGCAAAGTCTAGAGTGTGTGGTAGACTGCGACAGTAAGAGACCCACTAAATCAGGCCTTTCACTACCCAGGTGCACGGGTACTGAAAGGCGTGCATGGGCTTCTCCTGCATTGAGGCTGAGGTTGGTCATGTGACTTACTTTGGCCAACGAGACATCAGCAAATACGATGCAGGCAAAGGGCCAGATGACATGCTTGGTTACTGGAGCTTGCCTTCTTGGAACCCTGAGCCCACTGTGCTGGAGGAAGCCCAGCACAAAAGACCACATGAAGAGAGAATTCCAGCCATTCCAGCAGAGCCCAGATGCTAGCTGACCCAGCAAATAACCACAACCTCATACTGAGCCCTAGTAGGACCAGCAGAAGTGCCTAGCCAATCCAAAGGAACACTGAGAAGTAAGTTGTTTTGAGCCACTAACGGTTTCAGGGTGGTTTGTTATGCAACAACAGGTAGCCAATCCAACCCAGTTCTTGAGGATGACTCACCTCCAGGTGAACTGCCACTACTACCTTTGTGGTACCCAGGGAATTGGGGATCCTTATGCCAAAAGCCTATGTCCTCAGGTTTCTCTTGAAGGTCTGGGAACACTGACTCCTCCATCAAGATTTGGGTTTCATTTAGTTTTTCACGTGTAAAGGAAGAAGATACCACTTCCCCCTCCCTGATGTAGCAGATTCGTATCTCTTCTCTTAGTTTTCACCTCTGTTCTGGACACAACTGCCTCCACCAAGCGGCAGACAAAGGATGGGGTGGTGGGGTCAGCTCTGTTTGTTGGTACAAACACAGGATGGATGGATGTACTAGACAATTTAATACTTCGAGCAGATTCTGCAACAGTCTTCTATTTGCTAAACCCCAGGCTTCTTCCACAGAATTAGTTAATGACTTTGGCCTTGGTGATTGTTTTAGATTTGTGATTTGTTGATTTAGATTTAGATTTAGATTTTATGATTTGTTCACTGAAAGAGCCTCTGAGTTCCTCTGACAGAAATACCGACCATCTTCTTGCTCCATTACAAAGGAAACAGTGGTTCCTAGAAGCCAAGCAAGAATAAGTCATGCCCCAAATACCTCAACTATCTCCTCAACAGGGTCACTAGACTGAGAAGTGTTAAAGATGGGGACTGTCTGGACTCCAGTGAGCCTCTGGCAAGCCTCTCACACATCTCCTCACGTGGGGAAGGGAAATGCTGGCTGGGTATCATGGTGTTTTGCGTTTGAAGAGGTTCCAGGAGAGTTCCAGTTGGCTGAATCCCCCAGGACGGCATCCCGTTGGTGACTGACCATGGTTTACCATGATTGACCGTGGTTTATCTACCACAAGTGGTTTCTCTGCCCCAGAGTAGTTCCATACAATCTGAGCCTAGGAGGCTGCTGCATAAAACCACAACACAGTTTCACCTGAGAAAAGGAATCGTCTTGCACGCCAGAAATTCACTTAAGCCTGGTCGACTCATTCTGTGCTGATAGGCAGACCTGGCTGGGAAGCCAAGTTACAGTCAGACGATTGCAAGGAGGTACGTAAACATCCCATACTCATCACATGAACAGCATTATGTCAAGATGGGTTGAAGTCTCTTTTTCCATAATCACAATGCTCCTAGCAAGGGGATAGTCAACTTCAAAGTTGTTGGTCACATTGTCCTCTCCCCTGGACAGTATTTAGATGGCCTCACTCATCAGTGATCTCCTAGCCTCCTTTTTCTAGGCATCTGTCCTTGATAAGGCTCTCTTTATAACATTATCCACTTGTCAGCATATTAATATTGTGCTCCCTTCAAACTGACTTTTGCTAACTTATGGCCAGAGCTAGTCTCCTGCTCACTACTGAGCCACAGGTGCTGGTCTGAAGATGTCCAGACTGTGTTCCATGAACGTCTGTGCATGAAATCCTACTCTGATCCTTACATGTTTTGTTATCATTTAATCCACAGAGAGAAAACTTCTTCCAAGTTCATGTAGGACAGGAAGGCTCTTTTTTTACAGGAAACTCTTGCTATTGTCCCCACGTAACAACTACAAAAACAGGATAGTTACATTCCTTTCAGTTGAACAACTATCCCTAACGGGTAATGACTGACTGAATACAGTAACATGGAGGAGGTCCCTGGGGTTGTGCCCTAGGCTCTGTCTTTGGCCAATGCCTGTTCAACAACTTTATCAGGGATCTGGATAATGTTCAGGACTGTGTTGTCTGATACACCATCTCTAGCCTAGCCACAGGGGACGGCTTAAATGATTTTATATTAAATAAAATCAAAACTTTAGTTCCTTAGTCTCCTAATCACATTTAAAGCTCAAGAGCCACATGTGACTAGCAGCTACCATATGGACAGTGAGTTTCCATCATCAGAAAAAGTTCAACTGAACAACTCTGGAGTAGAAGGCAAAGGCCGATTGCATTTGTGAATGGCACAGAATAGAAGCTGCTGATGAATATTTCATCTGAGATGCACATATTTCACTATGGCCTGCTCATCATCCATTTTCCATCCTTCTGGTAACCGCATCCCAATTTCTCTTGGGGCAGGTACAACATATCTCCAAGTGTCAGTTCATGTGTTTTGGGAGGAGCTGACTTCAGGGATGGGCATATGCCTCAGATCAGACCAATCACAGCACTGCATTCCTGCCCCACCCCTGTGACTGGCTCAGAGGTAGGCATCTTAGCCAGTGAGATTCAATTCTGGGACTTGCTTAACCTGGAAGACTGTTGGAAAGAGAAATTATTCTTAATGAAGTTACTGGAAGTATAGAATATACACTTTGAGCTGCTAACAATGATCACAGACACTTGTTGGTAGCCCCCTGGATCCACATGGGCTTCAGCTTCAGCTGGATTTCCTGTCACTGCTAACACAGAAATCTTACTATATCATTCAAAGTTCAAATTATTTGAGCAGGTAGATAATGGTCTCAAATTGAACAAGGTCAATTTAAGGTCTCAACTTCAGGGCTGAAAATCACCTGTGTGTCCAGGACGGCTTCTGGGGTGCCGGTGAGGTGCTGGCCACAGAGGGTGAGTACTGGTTACACAGGCACCCACGTCATGTGAAAGTGGTACCCGTTTTGCCTTTTTCCGTTTGAAGAACATACTTTAACAGATAGTTTAAAAAAAAAAAACTTGCATAAGAACAGGTTGGGGAAGATGTAAGTTCACTAATGGGACACCCAGTTGGGGGTTTCAGTTTCTTATAAACTCCAGATGAGTCAACAGTGGTGGCCCAAAAAGCCAATGGAAATTTGGGCCATACTAACAGATAAACTCAACCAGAATGAGGAAACTGACAGCCCCATTCACCCTAGGGGGAGCCAGATCAGGCTCTGGGAAAGCTACAGACAAAGGAGAGTAGGTTCACAAATCTCAAAGTCACCTCTTACAAAACTCAGCAGGAGGAACAGGAGTCGTTGGCCTAGAGAGAAGTGGGAGGATAGGTTACGGCCATGACAGCCTCACTGAAACACCAGAATGAACAGACGACCTTATCATCTGCAAATAATGTAATTTTCTACACGAAAGCCCCAAAAGGACCTACTGAAAAAAATGAGATGGTAAAATGTCTTTCTACAAAATTAATATATAAAAACTCAAGGCCTTCCTTTCAAGAAATAAACAGGACTTATATGGTAAAAAACAAAAACAAACCAAAACAAACCCGCAAGGACAACAACAACAAAAACCCTGTAGTTTTTCCAAAGCACTTAAAGGAATAGTTGGCCAGTGCCATGACATATAGTTGGCCAGACATGTGCCATTTGCCTGCCTAGAAACACTCATGACAAGGATATACATTGGGCCCCAATTAATTTTTTAAATTGTGGTAAAATATACAGAAGATACGAGTTATCATATTAACTACTTTTTACTGTACAGTTAAGTGGCATTATTTGCATTCCCATTGTTGTGCGACCCTCACCATCCATCTCCAACTTTTTTCATCTTTCCAAACGGAAGCTGTACACCCATTAGATAATAACTTCCCTTTCTCCCCTCCCTCTGGTCCCTGGCTAAATTTTGGGAGGTGGTTTTGTTTTCTCTTTTTTTTTTCATTTTTTTTATCGTGGTAAAATATGCATAAAATTTACCACCTTAATCATGTTTAAGAGTACGGTTCAGGGGTATCAAATTACTACTATTAATTATTATTATTATATATAATATATATGATCTATATATTATATAATAATGTTATGAATATTATTATATTCATAATGCTGTGTACTGTGCAATCATCATTGTCATCCATCTCCAGAATTCCTTTTATCTTGTAAAACCAAAACTCTATACCCATTTATAATATTAATCAATTTTGGAGGACTCTATTTTTGAGCTCTGGAAGGAAAACTTGACCAAAAGTACTTAAATGTATGTGAACAGCTGAAAATAACCAAGAACATCTTTCAAGGGCAGACAAGCAAATGAGGAAGGGGTTGGCTTGGTCATGCTCAGAAGCCAAAGGTCCTCAGACTCTGAGGACTCAGACTCAGACTCTGAGTGAACCTGACTTCAAAAGTAAACATAAGCCAAAGGCAAGGCTCAGCCAAAAAACAACCCAACCGCCTTTGGTTGCTTTTATTTTGTTTTGTTGTGAATACCTTGTAACGCTTTTTAAATTAATTAATTACACTTATTATTTTGAGATCATTGTAGATCCACATGCAGTTGTAGCAAATATATGCAAACTTTACCTAGTTTATCCCCAGGATAACATTCTGCAAAACTAGTCAGTATCATACACTAAGCCACATTAGAAAGCTGGAATCAAAACAGTGTGTGACTGACACAGAAACAGATTGTTGGAACACAGTAAACAGCTCAGAAAGTTACCCTTCATCACAGATGAGGCTCGGGAGGATGAGCGTGGCATTGCAAACTCACAGCGAAGGGAAGGAAGCTGGACAATAGAAAATGCTTTGGAAACAAAGTGGAGATAGATTTTCATTGACTACTTTACACTAAAGTGAATTCCAGAAGAATTACATGTTCACTTTATTTACGTAAGGCCACAAAACTCTAGAAGAGCATGTAGGTTAATATACATCACTGGGCGAGGAAACGCTTTAGAGCAAGAGTCAGCAAACTTTTTCTGTAAAAGGAGACAGTAAATATTTTCATCTTTACAGGTCATATGGTTTCTGTTGCAACTACCTAACCGTGTTGCTGTAGTGTGAAGGCAGCCATAGACACTATGTAAATGAGTAGGTGTGGCTGTATTCCAAATAAAACTTTATTTAAAAAACAGATGGTGGCAAGATTTGGCCTCCAAACCATAGTTTTAAAGGGTTAAAAACCCTGTTTTAGAGGGATAAGACCAAAGAACAAAATCATGAAGGAGGGGAAAAAGCAGATATCATTAGATTTAACTACATAAAAATGATCTGGCAAAATGGTAAAGAAAACACACACATAAACACATGCACACACACACACACACACACACACACACACACACACAGAGTCTGTAGAAAGTATGTGCACCGTACATGACAACAACCCACAACCTCCCCCTCCATTTTCATGCACTCTCTCTCTCTCCTCCTTTTCTCTCCTCTGTCTCACACAGTCGTTACCCAATCGTTGAAATCAATGAGGAAAAGAAACTAGTAGAAAAATGGACCCAAAAAACAGACAACTCAGAGAAATAAAGAAATGAATGCCCAGTAAGATTATGAATAGGTATTCAACCTTAAACTTCTCTGCTACATGTGAATTAAGACAACAGGACTATCTTCCGTATCTTGAACCTGTCAGCCACTTTACACTTTCCTGTGTCATCGAGCAGGGTCGATGAGCAAGGCGGAAGTGAGGCAGGCCTGGCACACAGGCTTGGGGGGGGGGTGGATATGCACAAACTGACTCAATAAGCAATTTCTACCAAAGGCTTGCATATGTTTATATCTCAAATCTATGAGCCTTGAGGAATCTACCCAGAGTAAATAATCAAACCCGTGACCAAATACTTTAATAGAATGATAATCACTGCAGCATAATTTATAGTAGCAAAAATTGGAAACAACCTGAAAAGCCAATCATAGGGGAGTGGTTACATCAATCATGGTACATTCAGACGGGGACTAGGAAGTCAGCATGAACCGACTGCAAAGACAGTATTAAGACAATATAAAACCGTCTACCTCTAAGCCGTGTCTGGGTCAGCAGATAGACTTTTCTTCTAAAAATGGCTCTCTGGGCTTCTGAGATGTCACCTCACCCTAGCTGTCTCTCTTCTACCCTGGCGGATGATTATTGGTCTCCTTTGTTCTCTTCTTCTTGACTCAACATGGAGCTACTGAGGCATCCCAGGGTTTTCTCTTGGTTTGTGTTCTTTGCTCCACCTACCTTGCTATTACTACAGGAGAGAAGCCATGAAGGCTCTTCCAGGTCTTAAATGAATTGTTACCTCATTGTGGCTTTGATCTGCATTTCCCTAATGATTAGTGATGTTGAGCATCTTTTCATAGACCTGTTGACCATCTATATGTCTTCTCTGGGAAAATGTCTATTCAGGTACTCTGCCCATTTTTAATTGGATTATTTGGTTTTTTGCTATTCAGTTGTATGAGTTCCTTATATCTTTTGGATAGTAACCCCTTATGTGATATACAGTTTGTGAATACTTTCTCCTATTATGTACTTTGCTGCTTCTTTTGCTGACCATTCCTTTTGCTGTGCAGAAGCTTTGGGGTCTGATATAGTCCCACCTGTTAATTTGTTCCTTTTGTTGCTTGTGTTTTTGGTGTAATATCCCCCAAAAAAGTGAGCTAATATTTTCTAACACATAATACATTACCTTAAAAAAAAAAAGAAAGAAAGAAGGCATGGGTAAAAGAACCTTTAAAAGTGCAAGACCACCAATGGATTTTAATGTAACAAAGTAAGAAAAGCTAAAAATTGATACTGTTTCAGATTCCACATTGAGATTAACCTTCAAGAAGCTACCACCTGCTGAATTTGGTTACACTATCAAAGAATATCCACAATGATCTGAAAAGGCAATTAAAAGATTCCTCTCTTTTCCAATGACATATCTGTGTAAGATTTTCTTCACTTACTTTAACCAAAATAACATATCACAACATATTAAATGCAGAAGCAGATAAGAGAATCCAGCCATCTTCTTTAAAGTCAGACCTTACAAAGATTTGCAAAAGTATAAAACAAGGCTACCCTATATTTTTTTGTCTTGAAAAATATTAGTATTTTTCATGAAAGTGTTTCTGTTCACACGTGAGGTAATTCTAGAACATGACCCCAAATTCTCCTTGCTTCAAGAGGTGGAGCCTAATTCCTCTCCCCTTGAGTGTGAGCTAGACTTTGCGAATCATTTCTAATGAACAGACTATGGCAGAAGTGATGATATGTGACTTCAAAGTCTAGGTCATAAAAACCAATGTGGTTTCCTCCTTACTCAAGCTCTTGGATCACTCGCTCTGAAGAAAGCCAGCCGCCATGTTCGGAAGACACTCAAACGGCCCTATGAAGAGGCTCATATGGCAAGACTCTGAGGCCTCCCACCAAGAGTCACGTGAGTGTGCCACCTCGGAGGCAGATTCTCCAGCCCCATTAAATCGTGAGGTGATTCTTGCAACCTTATGAGAGATCCTGAGCTAGAACCACCCAGGCCACGTTGCCCCTGGATTCTTGATCCACAGAAGCTGTGTAAAACAGTAAATGTTTATTGTTTTAAGTTGCTTGACGTTGAGCAACTCTGCTATGCAGCAGAAGATAACTAGTACAATAGATAATGGCTTTATTTTTATGCTTTAATGAGTACATATTAATGTTAATTCCCCAGCCTTAATTTCTAATGTGATAAATATCAATACAGAATCCAGTGAAACAAAAACTCTTAAAAGTGCTCAGTTTTTAACCATCCAAAGGGCCTGAGACCAAAAAGGTTGAAGACTAAGGCCCTAAGCTCTTTGGACACTACGCCTTTGTTAAACGTTTCTGAAATTACCCCATGTGAGGGCACCATTTCTTGCCTATCAGGACCCTGAGTAACAGAACAATACCAAAACGTTATCAGGGGATGCCTGGGTGGCTCAGTAGGTTAAAGCCTCTGCTTTGGCTCAGGTCATGATCTCAGGGTCCTGGGATTGAGTCCCACATCCGGCTCTCTGCTCAGCAGGGAGCCTGCTTCCTCCTCTCTCTCTGCCTGCCTCTCTGCTTGCTTGTAATCTCTCTCTCTCTGTCAAATAAATAAATAAAATCTTAAAAAAAAAAAACATTATCAGCAGGTGTTGCTATTCACGTTGGGCAAGAGCTGTGATTTTATTTTCTTAATGTTTTTTTTCCCGTACTTTAACTTTCTACAGCAACGATGAATGATCTTTATAATTAAGAGAAAAGAAACTTCCCTTTTCCAAATCACCAGAAGTGAAAGTCAGACCTATGTTTCCTTTGGATGAGTCAGTTTAAGCACGGCATACACAGCCCAGGTGTGCGCCAGAGCACCTGCGAGCTGGGGAGAGGTCTGCTGGGCGCCTGGTGGGTGAGGGTCCAGTGGCCACCACCCCCACCCACAGAGCCTCAGCCAGAATAGCTCTTTCACCTTTTTTACATATTGAGTTTCTGCATAATTTCATATAAAGAAAAGTTTCCACTGCTTTAAAAAAAAAAAGTTTGAAAACCTTTACCGTGAGAATAACAGTTGAAGAGTTAAAATTAGGCTATAGAAGAAACACTCAAACTTTTTTGGGAATGTGAACAGAGTTTCCATAAAGAAAATCCTGCAACATTCGGAGGGAAGAACAGAAACCCTGACAACTTAACAAATGTTGGGTGGTTTCAACGGAGGCTGGCTCATGTGGCTATGGGAAGAGGTTAGAGCTCGGGATGAAGAGCTTATTCGGGGACCCCCACCCCCACCCCGGTGCCAACGGCCCAAGAGGCTGGCAGGAGCAGCAGGACCATCGGGCCCCAAGAAACATAGGTCAGAACCACGAGCGAGTAGCTCTCTCATTTCCTAGGGAAAATCTAGGGCACGAGGCGCCAGGTCTGTCTGGCAATAAAAAGCACGGGCTTCGGAGACATCAGATGTGGGTTTGAGTCCCTGGTCTGATGCCCAACACCTGTGAGATCTTTGGCCGGTGACATACCCTCTAGGAGCTTCGATGTCCTCATCTGTCAAATGAGGTTTGAGAATGCAAAATGGGGCTGCCATTTTGGAAAACAGGTTAGCAGCCTCCTAAATGTTAAACCCAGATTTCCCATATGACCCAGCGATTCCAGTCCTAGGTAACCACCCCAGAGAAATAAAAACATACATCCTCACAAAGACTTACACAAAAATGTTCTTAGCAGCATTATTCATCATAACCCCAAATGGAAGCAATCCAAATGTGCATGGATAAACGAGATGTGGCATATCCATACAATGGAATACTACAAGGCAATAAAAGAAATGAAATCCTGTACACATGCCACAACCTGAACGCACCTTGGAAACATTATCCTAAATGAAAGAAGCCGATCACAAAAGATCACATATTGGATGAGTCTGTATAAGTAGAACATTCCAGGAAAGGCAAGAGTAAAGAGGCAGAAAACAGATTAGTGGTTGCCTAGGGCTGGGGGCAGGGGTGGGAAGCAGGAGTGACTACAAATGGGCACAAAGTTTCTCTTGGGGGTGATGGAACATTCAAAAATTGGGTTGTGGCGATGGGTGCACAGCTCTGTAAATTTACTGAAAATCACCAAATCACACACTTAAAATGGGTGAATTTTGTGACATGTCAATTAAACCTATTTCAATCGAGCTGTTTTTAAAAAATGGGATTTGACTCCCCCTCAGAGGATGGTCATGAGGATTAACTGAGATAACTTTTGATACAAAGTAAGCACTCAATAAATAACAGTAACAATGATAATCAGCGTATACACTAGTACAGATTATGTAAGTGGAGACCATAGATCATGCAGAATAGCTACAATGTACAGCACTTACATCTACTCCTTAGCACACCACTTCAACATCTGTAAACTCATTTAACCCCAAGACAACTTTCTGAGGCAGCTGTATCAGATCATCCTCATTTTCACAGACGGGGAAACTGAGGCCCCGAGAAGTTTAGTAACTTTGCCTACGTTGCACAGCTAGTACGTGGCAGAGCTGGGACTTGAATCCTGGAGAAGTAGCTCTACAGTCCACGCTCCTCGCACAACGCTGCATTTCTTCTCTAACTAGTGATGGGGTGGGGTGCAGAAAAGGCTCACGGACTGCTCCCCCAAGAAGGTCACTCAGGACCCAACTCCTAGCGTTTACAGGAATCAGGGGAAAAAGTGTTCCAGACAGAGGGAACTGCATATGCAAAGGCGGGGAGGTAAGAGAACGCAGGGCATGCGTGCAGAAGCTGGAGTTGGAGATGGCTGGAGCACGGGGTGATGCTGGGCAGGGGACACACAGGGTGGGCTTCAGGCAGGTCCAAGACCAAGGAGGGTCCCCAGTGTGTGGATGTTAGCCTGAAAACAATGCAGAGATGGAGAAGGAAGTACAGTGCGTCCCTCACCAGTGCTGCCTTTCTCCGGGTCGACTCACATTGCCCCGGCAGGTGGAGGAGGTTGACTCAGCCACTGCTGTGAGCTCAAGGGAGCGGGGGCGCCGCCACCCCCATTCCATCCCGCTGCGAGCTAACGCCCCTGCAGCCTCCCCCACACCGGCTCCGCCAGCCACAGAAACCATCCCCGCCAGCTGGGAGCAGCGGGCTCTGTCATACTGCCAGGATGCTGAGCGCAGCCCGGCCAGACTGCCTGCTGACTGGTACTGATGGAAGCTTCATACCCCAGCTCCAGCCCAGCCACCTGTGGACTGCAGGGGGACCTGTCACCCCACCCTACGGCCCACCCCAGCACACAGTGCTCTGGCCCTCCACCCTCACTTTAGCTGCCCGGAGGCCAGGGACCAGCAGAAGGGGGGTGGCACTTCTCTCATTCAAATTTAATACACATACCCCCGCATCCAACTCTTCCATTTGCCCACATCTGTCCCCAGTCAACGTCTACCTGTGTGCACAAAAAGTTCACTTGGGCAAAAGCAAAACTACTGAGAAATCTCCACGGCCATCACTAAGGAACCAGTTCAAAACTTCTGCTGAATCCCTACTGCGGAATACTATGCAGCGGTTAAAAAGAATAATACAGCTCTATTATTGCGGTACTGGCATGAAAACACCTCCAAGGTATCCTGTTGGGTGAAAAAAAAAAAAAGAAAAGAAAAGAAAAAGAAAACTACAGAATAATGTATCCAGCATGTCATCACTTACATAAAAATAAAACAAAAACAAAAAAACCCCAACTAGACTCTGTTTTTCTAAGTGGGCAAATTCACAGGCAAGTAAGAAAAATGCCTAGAAGGAAACACATCAAACTAACAGGGAGAAAGAAGGGGTGGAGGGGAGATTTTTTTCCTCTGTATGCTTCTGTGCTGATTTTTATAAGAATGTGTTTGCATATACTTGGGCTCTTGAAAACAAAGTGTGTTTAAACAGTCACCACCTGGTGCAGCCTTCAGGGTCACTTTTCAGAGAGCTGTCACATTTAGGGTCTTGTCTCATTCTTGCCACACCCCCCTTGAGGACAAGGTTTGACAGTCCACTTTACAGATTAAGAAGCTGGACCCACAGCTGCTCAAGGTCACACCCAAGGCCGAGGGGGTCTGCGGTCCTGGCCCAGCACTCCTCCTCCCCAGGCCATGTGGGAGGCCGGCAGGGTGTGGGGCCCACGCAGGGGCTGGGGAGGCACCGATGTTCTGGAGCAGCTGTCAGCCAGCTCACAGAGTCCCTTCAGGGAGGGGAACAGGGCTTTGTCAGGGAAGGAGGGAGGAAAAGATGAGTGGCAAAGAAGAGCTGATGAACTGCCGCCCACGACACAAATTAGACATCACTGATGTGCCGCCCACTGAGCGGGATGGGTCTGCCACGTCAGCCGGCACCTCACGTGGGAAGGAGCCCGCAGGGCCGGTCCCCCGAGCCTCTCTCCCGGAGGCTGCTCACCCCAGGCTCTCAGCTGCGCTCTTTCCAGCTGAGTAGTTCTGGGAATGCTTCTGCTCGGTTCCCAGAGCACTCTAACCAGGGCAGAAGGGGAACTGCGCTTCTCAGAAGGTGCTAGAACCCAAGGAGCAATGTGCATAAAACCCAACACCCCCTAGTGCAGGAAGTGCCATCCCTCTCTCCACGACTGCCTTAGCACCGCATGTCCGGAGGGGGTGCGCAGGCAGGAGGCCAGAGCGACCCAGGAAACGCGGCCAGCGAGGCCTCTCCGGGGACAGCCAGAAAGGACTCCCATACCGGGAGGGGACTGGAAGCTGCTGAGGGGAACACAGGACACACACACACCCCTCAGCGGCACAATCACCCCTCAGAGCATCCTCAGAGAAGAGAGCTGGTCGAATCATGGATCCTCCAATCACTCATACAACGGGAAGCAAACCCATGAGGCCTGGGACAGAGCCTGGATCCTGTGGTTTCTGGACCCAGCTCAGCCACCTTGGTCAAGGTTCTGAGCCTCTCTGGGTATCCGTTTCCCCATCTGTAAAATGGGTGTTTATTATACCTTCCTCTGGGGTATCATGATATCTGGATCAGGGGACATATAATAACATAATTAAGTAAAATGTAACCAGTACAGGGAAGATATTCCATAATATCTGGAACAGACGCTATGAGTGTGTATTTGCATTTGTGTCTGTTTATTAGTTCGCTTTATAGAGTGAAAATGTCCTAGACAATGTGTATATTCCTCTGTTTCCAGACTTTATGGACATTCTACAAATAAACAATTATATAGATATAGGTATAAATGTGACATTATGCAAATGGTATGTATGTACACAAATATGGATATAAACATACATTCTATAAATATGATGACACAAAATATAGGAATCATATAATAAAACATACTAATAACCACTCACAGAGTACGACGGACCACACATACCCAGTAACTTAGCGGGATTACCTAATCTGAAACTCACAGCAAACCCTTGAGGCGGATACTCGTATTTATCCCCATTTTACAGAAGTGGAAACTGAGGTACAGGGAACCGAGGTGACTTGCCTACTTGCCAGAGTCACGCAGGGGATAACAGACAAAACGGGTTCCAGAAGCGAGGGCAGTCTAAGCGCTGGCCCATGCCATTTATTACCCGAGGCCCTATAGTGCAGGGCTGCGGCCGAGTCCCGGTAAAACCCGGCAGCACGCGGAGCGCCCGGCGCAGACCTCGGAGGCCAGCTGCCCCCCTCCACCTCCCCTACCCCCTCTACCCCCATCCCTCCTCTTCCCCTTCCACCCCCCAACCGCC
>LNAC01000052.1:1737634-1764045 GCA_002007465.1 Ailurus styani
TCCCCCCACCGGGACAGGAAGAACCCGGGGCCGAGCCAACCGGGGGCAGAGGGGCCTACCTTCCTCGGCGTCGTTCCTCAGGGAGGCCTCCAGCAGGGCCACGCTGGCCTCGAAGGACACCTTCTTCCGCCGGCCGCCCGTGCTGCGCTTCCGCTCGTGCTTGCGCTTCCGGTGCTGCAGGTCCTGCTCGTACTGCGCCCACTTCTTCAGCTGCTGCGCCCGGCGCTTCTGGGCGGCGCGCAGCCGCTCCAGCGTGGGCACCTTCTCCAGCAGCTGCAGCTCGGTCAGCAGGTCCACGTGGCTGGCCATGGCCTTGGCGCCTCCCCACTCCCTGGCAGGGGGCTAGCGCGGGGCGCCGGGGGCCAGGGCGGCGCGGGGGCTCCTGCGGGGCTGGGGCCTCATGGTGGGGCCTGTGCGGGGAGAGACACAGACGGACACGCTGGTCAGGCCCGAAGCCCCTATCCGAGGGTGGTACTCGCCCCGAGTGCCAAACACTTGCTTTTTCTAGCATGTTTAAGTTGAGATGGAATTGACCTCTAACATTGTGTAAGTGTAAGGCATACAAAGTGTTGATCTGATACATTTATCTATTGCAATAGGATTACCACTGTAGCCTTAGCGAACACCTCCATCGTGCCACAGAATTGTTCATTTGAGGGGGGGGTTACATTGTTATTTCATATAAGGTCTTTATATTGTTATAACATATTAGGGGCTTGTTACATTGTTATAACATATAAGGGGTTTATTGTTATTTTTAAAGGAACTAATACCATATTTTAAATTTCTCAGCATTAATTTATTATACGGTAAATATTGACAGATGTCATCCACATAAGCGAAAGCTCTTGGGCATCCTTAGTTTTAAGAGTATAAAGGGGTCCTGAGACCAAGAAGTTTGGTAATAACTGAACTTCTAAGACCTAGAAAATGTTAGTTGAAGTTTTCTTCTTTGGATGACCTTAAAAAATTTTTTTTAGGGTGCTTCGGTGGCTCAGTAGGTTAAAGCCTCTGCCTTCAGCTCAGGTCATGATCTCAGGGTCCTGGGATCGAGGCCCGCATCCGGCTCCCTGCTCAGCGGGGAGCCTGCTTCCTCCTCTCTCTCTGCCTGCCTCTCTGCCTACTTGTGATCTCTCTCTCTCTCTGTCAAATAAATAAATAAAATCTTTAAAAACATTTTTTTATAAATCACACTTTTTGCTCTCACAAACTCCTGAACAACATGAAGTCAACAAAATTTCAGTCCAATGTCAACTGATCCCTGTCTTCATTCAGCACTGACCCTATGGGCTCTCAGACACACCAGAAAAGGGTCCTGGAACGATCCCTTGAAGATCTTTAAGCCTGTTTTCCCACCTGTAAAATACTGTCTCCACCTCTCAGAATTGATAGGAATAAAAAGAGCTGACCAAAAAAGTTACACACCTAACAGCAAAGAGATACAGCTTAGAGGGAAAAGAGTAGGGACACGTAAACTCAGCCCATCCGGGACCCCACAGGCAAGGCTGGTGGAGAGTTGTGGGGTGTTGGCCAAGAGAAAGACTGGCACAGGCCTGCATGTGGGTAATATGGAAATGCCTGATGGTTCCCAGGGGTCAGGACAGCCCTGGGCTTCCAGAAGTGATTGCTGATCTTCTGGGCTCCCTGCTTCACTCCCTGACTGCCCATCCTCCAGAGGCTAATGACCAGGATCTGGTGTGCACCTAGACCCCTGGGAGCTCAGATTGGGTCAGATTGTCCTTCAGATCCCTCCCAGCTCTGAGACTGAAGGGCAGACAAGCAAATGAGGAAGGGGTTGGCTTGGCCATGCCCAGAAGGCAAAGGTCCTCAGACTCTGAGTGAACCTGACTTCAAAAGTAAACATAAGCCAAAGGCAAGGCTCAGCCAAAAACAACCCAACTGCCTTTGGTTGCTTTTATTTTGTTTTGTTGTGAATACCTTGTAATGCTTTTTAAATTAATTAATTACACTTCTTATTTTGAGATCATTGTAGATCCACACACAGTTGTAGCAAATATATGCAAACTTTACCTAGTTTATCCCCAGGATAGTATCTTACAAAACTATAGTCAGTATCATAACCAAGAACCTGATATTGATTCAACCTACCAACCTATTCAGAAGTCCCTGGTTTTACATGTACTCCTATGTGTGTGTGTGTGTGTGTGTGCGTGTGTGTGTTTTGTTTAACACAATTTCATCATATGTGTAGGTTTGTGTGTCCACCACCACAGTCAAGATACAAACAGTTCCATCACACAAGGATTCCCTAACACCCCTCTCTCCAAGCACTCTTATCCTTGCCCTTGGCAATCAACTGATCCCCATCTCTAGAACTGTACCACTTCAAAAATGTAGCAATAGAACCAGACAATAGGTAACCTTTTAGGATTGACTTTTTCACTCAGCATCATTCCCTTGAGATTCATCCAAGTTGTGTGTATCCACAGTCCACTCCTATTTATTGCTGAGTAGTATTCCACTGTGCCACGGTTTGCTTAACCATTCACCCACCGCGGAATGTCTGGGCTGTTTCCAGTTTGGGGTTCTTACCTTCATGGGCAGACTATATATGTGAATATAAGCTTTCACTTCTTTGGAGTAAATGCCCAAAAGTACAACTGCTGGACCGTTTGGTAATTACACTATTAGTTTTATAAAAAACTGTCAATGTTTTCCAGGGTGACTGTACCATTTTTCATTCTCACCAGCAATGTATGAGTGATCCAGTTCCTCTGCCAGCAATTGGTGGTGCCCCTGTTTTTGCATTTTAGCCATTTAGACAGACATTTTGCTTGCCTTTTTTAAAAGTAAGAAGTTCAATAGAGTTGAATTCCCAACCACATCATATCACAATGGTCAGACCTCCCTGGGAGCTAGTGGGTCACATATTTACTTCTCCCCACTTCCTCAAGGGATTTAACATTTAACAAGCACCTGCTCTGTGACAAGCCCAGATTCAGCGATGGATCAGGGACTAGCTCTGCCTTCTAGGAAACCTCTGTCTGGTGTCTATCAGTCTATCTACAAATTCTTTTTATCCTCTTGACAATCTGATGAGGTCGGTACTATCATCATCCCCATTTCACACAGAAGGAAACTGAAGCACGAGAGATTAAGCAGTTTACTTAACATCACGTCATAGCTACAAAATGGAAGGGCCAGTCTGCCTGAGGCGATGAGGAAAGCTCTCCTGAGTAGGGGACAACTGACTTGAATCTGAAACGATGAGTAGGCGTTTGCCAGATGAAAAGGACAGAAATGGGCTGAGAGGGAGCTTGCCAATGTTCAAAGGCAGGCAGAGGGGCTGATCACCATGACGGGGATTCTAGGAACAGACACCCACAAACATGGCTTGAGGAGGATAGGGCTGCTCAGCCTAGAAAGAGCAGAAGTCTTTGGAGCAGTGGTGAACCATGTGTGGCTAGGGGCCAGACTTAACCGGGAAGCCCCCTGGTCCAGGCCATGTTTGGCCAATTCGTTGACTGGGCTTTGGACCATACCATGTTTTACAACCCAGTCATGTATTGCTAACATTTAAAACTTGAAGCTTTGGGGCACCCCGGTGGCTCAGTTAAGCATCTGCCTTTGGCTCGGGTCGTGATCCCAGGGTCCTGGGACAGGGTCCCGCATCGGGTTCCCTGCTCAGCAGGAAGCCTGCTTCTCCCTCTCCTGCTTCCATTGCTTATGCACGCTCTCTCTCTCTCTCTCTCTCTCTCTCTCTCTCTCTCTCTCTCCCTGTCAAATAAATAGATAAATCTAAAAAAAAAAAAAGGCAAAACAAAACAAACACCTTGAAGCTTTAATATCCGAAATCAGATGTTCAGGTTTTCCTAGACCATCTCAACACCTGACCACACCCGGCTCCTGTGGCAACAATCTGCAGATACGGGGTAGGGCTGTCCCATTCAGGCGGGGACACCACCCCCGCCCCCATTACCCTACCTGACGTCCTTCACTGATTGGCATCGCTTGCTAGCGCCCGTGGTCACCTGAATTTGCAAGCCCTGTCTTAGCCAGAATGAGACAGAAGTCTCCAAATATCCAGAAACAAAGCGAAAAGAGCCTATGCATCTCCCCATTGAAGAACAGGCCCCAGGTGCAGGGAAGCAGCGCTGTGTACCCAAAAGACAGACACCCAGCCTCCGGAGAGGTCCAGCAAGCAAGTCAGCAAGGTGCTTGTGGTCTCAGGAGGTGGCAGATTCTCCATTGCACACCGGAGAACCCCATTTCCAGTCTTGCCAGATCGGCCTGAGTATCCTGTAAGATCTCTCTGGGCCCTAACACTCTCTACACAGCTGCTCTTTTTGCAGTATTGAGTGTTTACTGATCACCTACTAGGTGGGAGGTACCAAAACCCTGCCAAGATTAAAGACAAAAATAAACACATCAGTCACTTACCCTGTTAATTAAAGCCCTTAATCCTTTTCTAAGGACTCCCCAGCCATCATCTCAGCCCAGTGTTTCCCTAAGTGTGGAAAGAGAATCCCCTCCAAGGGAATTCTCAAACTCGCAGAAAGCAAGTTATGTTCTTCACTTCTTTTTTAATCTATTGGATTTTCCCAAGAAGAAAGTGTCAGTTGGGGACTAATAGACTTTTAAACATCCATCCTTAGAACCATGTCACTCTCCCTTATAAACAAAGAGAAGGCGGGCCTCAGGCTCATAGCCTTGGGCAAGCAATGGTGTCTGGGATAGAACCCAAAAACACTTTTGTTTTCTGTGGATTTGTTTTCACGGTTACTGTTTACTTATGGCGGTGATATAAAATGTCCCTTTTAAATAAATCTACTTCAGTGGAAAACTAGCAAGGTGGTAGCCAAAAAAAATGAAATAATGATGGGATTTAATGTTGGCAAAAACTGTGAGTGATTGGCATTTGGGAAATCCACCTGGCTACTGATCCTCAATGACAGTTTTAGAGGAGAAGCGTTCATATGAACTCATGATTTCCTCTGACAAATACCTGTTGGGCATCTAGCACAGGCCAGGACCGTGCTAAGGGCTAGGGGTACAACAGGGCGGAAGACAGGCACGGTCCCTGACCATTGGCGGGATGACAAAACAGAGGAACGAAGGAGTGGAGAACATGCTCCAAGGACACAGAGACCGAACAGCAAGTCAAGCCATGGGTCTGATTCCCAGGGCAGTAGTCCCTCTGCGGGCCCCATGGGAGCAGGCCCCAGGCAGACAGAAGGCACTCACTGCAATGCCCTCCTCAGCTAGGCCAGTTTGCTCGGGAGGAAGGAATTGAGGGCAGTTGCCCAGCCCCCTGGAACGAGGTGAGGACAATGCCTCCCAAGGGCCAATAAAAGGGGCCAGAGCACATTTTCCTCTGACTTTTTTTCCCTGCCAGTCCCTCCGGCCTCACCCCTCCGGGTTCCCTGGAGCTGGGGCTCCAGGACAGCTCCCTCTTGACTGCTGGTTTTCAGGTGACCTAGTTTCCCCCAATAGACCCACACACCTCCTCCCACCCCCGTCCGAGAAAACCCTGTTTGGTCTAATTAAAGAATTGCCATCGTGCTGCTAACACAGCAGCCGGGCGGCCCCCAAGACAGGGCACCTGCCTGGATGCTGGGGCAGCCCACAGAAGTCCTGGCTCCCAGGGGCTGTGGCCTGGCCCCCTCTGAGACCCGGGCACACCTGTCCGCTCTTGCAGAGGAAACCCTGGGTGGTGTTAGGTTCGCAGCCCCAACTATCAGGACCTGGGAGAGCAACATCATCAACACTTACAGTGGATCCCCAAGAAGGACCTCCTTTGGAGGAAAACCAGCTCCGTGGAGAGATATGGAACCCGGTGTTTTGTGGGAATATCCATACAGACCATCCCGCAGAGAACTGGGCACGTGGGGCCACGAGTCAGTGGAGCGGCCAGGCTGACAAGGCAGGTGTGGAAATGGTCTGCAGAGGCCAGGTGGAGGTGAGATTATCCAGGAAGTGTGTGTGATACGAGAGGACAAACCAGAAGCAAGGGGAAATAGGGCAGGGTCCTTAATTTTCCCATAAGTGGCTGTATGAGGTCGGGCAGATGAAACAAAATAGCCTGACTGTGGGCAGCAGGAGGTCTGAGGCCAAGCCACTTGACCTCAGCGGGGCAGGACAGGCATTTGGGGATATGTCTCCAATTCAGCTTCTGGTTCCCGTCTGACAAAGTCTGAGCTTGATTCGTCTTGGGGCGTCTGCTAACCCTTGCCGTCTGCTCAGGAAGAAACCGAGTCAGTGAACGTCTGGGGAAGCAGGGGCTGCGCTCCAGAAAGCTGAGCCTCGAGGGGAAAGGGTGAAGAAGTGGGCCGGGGGTGGAGGAGGGACTGGGGAGGACACTCCAGAGATCCCCCTCCTCCCCAAAAATGAAGAGTATTATAGGAGTGTTGTTTGGGCAATGACATGCCTCTGGGAAACCAGCAAAAGGAAGAAAAGCATGGGTCCACTGCGAGACACAATTTGCTGGTGGTCTTTGTAGCTCCCCTAGCATTACTCTGTGCTGGGCCCTAACCGGTCAGAGCCTATCAGCAAAGGGGTGAAGGCAATACCTGGGAGTCAGAGGAGGAGAAACGGGGTCCTGTCACTTAGGGGCTTTTGGACTTCGGTGAGCCAAACCAACAAAATCCCCTTTATTATTCAAGCCAGTCGAATTGAATTTGGTGACCTGTAGCCCAAAGGACCCTAACAGACAGCAATGCTGCTTTTGGGGATGCAGGAATGGGGAACCCCAGAAGGAGCTGTCGTCTGAAGCAAGGGGCGTGGCCTCTTTCTGGGGCGCAGTCCAGACATCGCCACCCCCCGCCCAGCTGAAGGCCAGAGCTGGGTTCTGTCAGGAGTCCCGTCCCCTGAGAGGGGAGAAGGGGACCCGGGGCCTTGGGGCTCCTCAGTACCAGGGGAACGGCTGCCTGACACTTCTTTGGACTCGAGCCTTGTGCCTTGAGAAAAACAACACGGAGGAAGGTGAATTCAAATTGAAGAGTCTTTAAAACATGAGTCAGACAGTGTCTCAAAGTTCACACCGTCAAAAGAAAATGTTAAAATTTTTTCCTTGTTCTTCAGCTATTCTTCTCCACACAATATTGGCAGCAGACTAGAGGAAGACCGTGAGCGCTTTCTCCTCGTGCTTCCTGTGCAGCCGAGCACGAGGAAGAGCCGAAAACAAAACAAACAGTGCTGGCTTTCCCTCCCCATGGACCTCACTTGGGACCCACTCTGTCTCCTCAAGGATGCACGCCCCCACCCTCCCACAACATGCTGCTTTGAGTAACGGCGTCACCCCCCTGCCCTGGTGCAAAAATGTTTTACTCGTGAGCAAAGAGGCTTCTGGGGCCTTTGGTGCTCCAGATATCTGAGTTAGAAATTAGCCTTGTCGCCCCCAGGCCCATCCTCGAGGGATTGTATGGACTCACTATCCTAGTCCTGCTGGGAAGTACCTTCCAGACTCCAAGCCCAGTCATCCTCCACAGGAGTTCTGGTTTTAAATCTGCTGTGGGACTCAGGTCCCCAAGGACCTGCTCCTCAAGTTTGCCCCTCCCAGCTGGACTCCTTCCTTCAGACCTCCGAGTGGTCTTGGCCCTGGGCTTGGCCCCCAACATGTCACTGTCTCTCGAAGCCCATTTACTATGACCCACTTTGGCAGGACTTTGAGGGGGATCCGGACAGGGGAGGGTGCCAGGATTCAAAACCCACAAGTTCAGCAAGACAAGGAGGGATCAAGTAATTTGTGCGACTTGAACTTTCTTGGGAAAAGAATCATGTCCAGCATTAGGGAGAATCAGAGCCCAGTGGACCTCTAACTGAACTGGCTGGGCCACATTAGCAGTGTAGGACCGGGCCTTAACAGAAGCCCTGAGCTCTTTCCCAAGTCTCTAGGGGGCAGAGCTGGGATCATGGACAAGCAAACGAAGAAGTGGGATCAGCCTGGCAAAAGGAAAAATTGTCTAACACTGACGATTGTGCAAAGCCTAGCCGTGGCACAATGTTGGGGTCCCAAGCACCAGAAACTCCAAGGCCACTTGTGAGGCGGCCGACAGAGAAGGTCCTACCACTCATGAGGGCTGGTGGGTGGGACTGGCCCAGTGAGACCCAGCCCTGGCTTGGTAGACAGATCACCTGTACTAGGAACAAGCACCCCATGATGAATATATGCAGCCCGGAACTTAGTAACCACCCAGCTAGTCTGCCTGTAAGGGCCATTCCTAGTAGATAGTGGTTGATGATGTTTTGGATTCATTCTTGCCTGTGATGGTGAGACATCTTTCTCAGGCTCAGCTCCAAGAAAACTTCAAAGGAAACCACAGCTCGAGCAGGTGAAGGAAAACCCATGAACACACCAGTCTCTCATGCTGAGCTTCTCCTGGTGAACCTGAACCCACAGAGAGGCCCACATGCTTGTCGATAAGAATGTCAAGTGTGGGGGAGGCTGCAGGGGCCGGAGGGGAGGTGCCAAGGATGGGGCGCACACAGAGCTGACATGAGGTCTACGAACATTAGTCAGTCACGGTGCTACACCCAACAGCCAGCCTTCTAAAGAAGCTTATGTAACAGCTAAGCACGGGGAAACAGGAGTCAAATTACACATACTGCTTCTCTAGGCTTGAGGGAGTGTGGTCCACCCCCTCTCTCTGCAGGGAGAGAAAAAAACTCCCTCTGCAGCTGGAAGGATCATTTTCTAAAGGAGGCCACCTGTGGCCACAAAATGCCCTCCTGGGTTACCCATTTATCAAACAGGGGACGGCCATTCACACTGAGTAACACTGAGTAAGCCCACAGTGGCCTCTGTGGCCTCTGCCTCTCTCTTTCCACATGACATCTTGGGCCAAGCTTTGCTCTGTCGCACTAACTCTTGGGTTGGTGATGGCTACTTGGAGCACTGTGAGTGGAGGGGTTCTGGGGCCGTGTGTGTGTGTGTGTGTGTGTGTGTGTGTGTGTGTGTGTGTGTGTGTGTGTGACGACTGAGGAGTGAGCGGTGTGGTTGATTAGTAATGTCTGCCCTGGAGAAAGCAGTGGGGAGTGGCTTGTATGCATCCTGAGCATGGAGCTCTGCTCTGCATCACGCTTGCCTAACCTTGGATTTCAATGCTTGCCTTTGTCCCAATGTTCAAAATCCTCTAGTCTTAAACACAAACATCTAGAGAGTTATCAGATAGAGTAGAAGGGCCCCCAAGATCCCAATATATCATCCAAACAACAGTACAAAATCACCTTGGCCTCCATGGTAGACATGAATCAAGACTATCTTAGGTTCCAGTAGGAATTTCTTTAAGAACTCCCTCTATTTCCTAATAACTTCAAGGGGGTAGAAGGAAGAACTGTACTCCATCCCTTAAACAAAGGATGGCAGCTCCTACAGCTAAGTGTCCCTGGAGAGCGGGAGATACACATTCTTCTGGGAACTGGAAGGGGTCCATTCTTGAAGGGGGAGGGGAAAAGGCACTCCTACCAGCCAGGGATCACTCTCTCACCTGTTCCGAGCATCATGGGTCCCACACCACTGCCAACATAAAGGAGTACGGGGACCATGGTCTGCTTCCTAACAAGAATCCTCTCTCCACTTCCAAAACTAGCAAGCTCTCTCCTCTCCTTGGGCCAGGGGTGTTCTTGGCCAATTGGAAGTAGCAGGGATGGGAATTTTAAAGAGTTTTTCATATTGTTTGTTCGCTGATGTTTAGAGACTATTTCAAGAAAGAGAGGACAGTAAAAAGCAGAGTGCTGCACTTGAAGAAGAACATTCCACACCGGAGGAAGGAAGAACGAGGGAGGAGGGAAGAGCAAGGTGGAGAGCAGACACCCTGAGCCGCGCAGCCAGTAAGTGTTGGAGCTAGGATGTGAACCAAGGTCCACTCAAATTCCGAAGTCTACACACACTAGGGAAAACCCTAAAAGAACCTTAACTGCTTTAAAAGATCTTCCTCGTGAAATGCAAGACTTCACTTACTGAAGCCAGTATACAGTAAAAAACAGATCTAATGTGGGGCGCCTGGGTGGCTCAGTCAGTTAGGCGTCCAACTCTTGGTTTTGGCTCTGGTTGTGATCTCAGGGTTGTGGGATAGAGCCCCTCGTCTAACTCTGCTCCGTGTCTGCTTGTCCCTCTGCCTCTGCTCCTCCCCCCACTCACATTTTCTATTTCTCTATCTCTAAAATAAATAAAATCTTTAGAAAAAAAATGTAGACTTAATGAAACTAAAAAGTAGCATCAGAAAAGCTCTACAATGTGTAGATGAAATTAACTCAGAGAAAGAGTACAGGGTACCAAGGGCAGCTTCTGTCCACAGCACACCTCCCACACGTCAGGCTCTTTCCCCATAGCAGCTCTTGGACCATCGCACCAACTCTGCAATGGAGGTGTTGTCCCCATTCCAAAGAGCAGAAAATAGCGATTCAGAGGTAAGGAGCTGGTAAGAAGGGCTGGTATTCTGGCTGCTGAGGCTAGCCTCTCTTCTGATTGGTCTATGTCTGTGCCGTGACGGTTTAGTATTTTAGTGTCTTCCCTACTTGCAAAGAAGAGAAAAAAATGTCACACAGGGACGATGGCCCACGGAAGGTTGACTGGTAGCAAGAAGAGGAAGCCCTGGGGCATCTGGGTGGCTCAGTGGGTTAAGCCTCTGCCTTCGGCTCAGGTCATGATCTCAGGGTTCTGGGATCGAGCCCCGCATCGGGCTCCCTGCTCAGCGGGGAGCCTGCTCCCCCCTCTCCCTCTGCCTGCCTCTCTGCCTACTTGTGACCTCTCTCTCTCTCTCTGTCAAATAAATAAATAAAATCTTAAAAAAAAAAAAAAGAAGAAGAAGAAGAGGAAGCCCTGAAGGCGGAAAAATACAATCTATGCAGAGTGAGGATAACTGATTAAAGCCATAACTTCTGTGACTGTTGGAGCTGTCCTTACTTTTGGAAGCTGGGACAGGAAATATATGTACAGTTGACCCTTGAGCAAGGCAGTGGGTAGGAGTGCCGACCCCCACACCGTCAAAAACCCATGTATGCCTTCTGACTTAACTAGTAATTTAACCAGTAACTTCTAATTTAACTAGTAATCACCCATTGCTGACTGGAAGCCTTACTGCTAACATAACCTAATATAAACACATCTTCTGGATGTTATATGTATTATATCCTGTATCCTCGCCATAAAGTAAGCTAGAGAGAACATGCTAGTAAGAAAGTCCTAAGAGAAAATACATTTACAGGACTGTACTGTATGGGGGGAAGAAAATCCACAGTTATGCAGACCCATGCAGTTCAAACCCGCATTGTTCAGGGGTCAACTGTAATCTCACCCTTAAACTTCATAAAACCTGCCTTCCAAACCCCTGTGGGCTCAACGTTCCCTTTCTGGGTAGGCATTTTTCTATTTTTTCGCATTTTTCTCATTTTTACTCATTTTTACTTCACCCGGCAGCTCCTGAGCCAAACTCATCCCAGCAACTGTCCTCTCTCCTCGACTCTCTGAGAGATGAAATTCCGTAGAGTAAGTCAGGAAGTCTCCAGATGCTCTGCATTTCGGTAAAAGACATTTCCGTGCATTATGGAGTCTTTGAAGTCTCTCCGTACTGGGTCCGTGACCTCCCGGTCACCGTGCGGAGAGGAGCAAGCTGCGGTGGGGACAGCCTCGACATTGCTTCCTCTGCTCTTTGATCTCCAGCCAGAGTTCCTTCACTTTGATTCACTCCCCTCGGCTCCTCGGGAGGGCACAGAAGTCCAGGCATACCTCTGCCTCCCCTCTGACCAGCTGTCTCTCTGCTCAACGTGGTAGGTTCTCCGTAAGCCACGGACTCGACCCCATGAAAGTGATGTTACTGTCACATCTGAGTCTGTCTCCTTGTGTCGAACGCTCAGGTTCACTTTGTGAGCCACTGTGGTCTACCCTCAGCGATTTGGGGCCTGAACTACTATCCTCCACTCAACACTGTCTCCAGCAAATTACCGGACATCCTGCCTACATGGTACCTCGGGCCATCCAGGGGTAGCTGGTCTCGGGATTTTTTTTTTTCTGGCAATTTTCTCCCTGATTCACTTCCATTTTTTTTTTAATTTGAAGCCTCATGCATTTATTCAATAAACAAATAAATATTTATTGCCATCTCCTCTGTGTTAGGCAGTAAAATAAGGGAGCACTGTGGGTCCCTTAATGAACCATTGATCAGAAAGGTTCTACTTTTAGTAATGGGAGAGAGGTTCTTATTAGACCTACACTCTCACATATTATAAACCACACACACACACACAGACACACACACACAACCTATTAGAAGGCACTGGGTTTGTTCAATTACAAACATATGGAAAATAGAGGAGAGTCAACACTTGAAAGAAAGAAAGGGCAACGCCCATATTTTTATGGGTTTTTCCCCAAGGACAGGCCCCAGTTAATGGGCATGGTGGCTACACCTTCACTCTTCCTGCCTGAGCAATTAGAGGGCAGAATTTGTAACTACTCCCGGCAAGTGAGGAGAGGTGTCTCAGAAAACAGCCACACAAGAGGAGTCCCAAACTCTGAGTATAAATTCCACCCGAATTTCCCTGAATGGTGCATTTATGGGACAGGTTCCTGGCAGCTCAATTTAGGACAAAGGAATTGAACAAAGATTTTGACCTGTTGCCCACACGGGGGAAGTTGAATTTCCAATTTGAATTTGGTCAAGTTAACTGCCTGATAAAACAAAGGAAATCATTACTGTTCTGAGGAACATAATAAAATCAATGGTCTCTTCGACTCTCACTCACAATGTTCAGAACGTAATCTAGGATTACTAGAAAAAAAAATTAAAAACAAACAGGAAAAGGTGACCCAAACTCAAGAGGAGAGGCAATCAACAGAGATCTACCCCAAGATGCCCCCAGATGTTGGAGTTAACCGATAAGGATTTAAAGCAGCAATAAATAAATAAATAAATAAATAAATAAAACCAAATAAATAAATAAATAAAGCAGCTATTATAACTTTGCTCAAGGACGTAAAGAAAATAAATGAGTAAATAGAAAGTACTGGCAGGCCACAATGCAGAAAACTACAACAGAGAGAATCAAACCAATCAGATCTGCTAAATCCCCACCATCACCTTTCTCTGCATCCACTCGAGTTGTGCTTTCTCCCTGGGGAGAGTCGCGTAGTTCTCTCTCATCTTGACTTCAGGGACCTTATTTTGAGTACCTTCCAAGCGCCTGGTATCAGGCAAGCTTTGAGGAGCAAAAACACAACACAAAATCTTAAACTCTGGTCCCAAAGACCAGATCTTTCACCTGACCTCTGTGTAGACCACTAGCCACTCCTCAAGGCCTCCCCTTCTCTTTCAGGTCTTAAATTGGAAGAAGAGAGTGAACTCCCTCCATGGCCTCTTCCCCGTTTCCAGATCATTCCTGACGTCATCATGTGCCCCACATTGAGCACCCAGGAATGAGGTGCAGGCTGTCAGGTTTGGTGCACCTCCGCACTCTCCTTCCACAGCAAAAGCATCCTCCATTGGCTGATTACACAGATCAGGTCGATACAAAACTCTGGGTACAAACATCAGAGGGAGTCAATGGGGAGGTGGGGGCCACTATAAACCTTCTTTATCCAGTTCCACTAAAGCCTGTTTTGTCTTTTCAAAACCTGTTAGGAAAGCGGTTCGCAGGGGCATCTGGGTGGCTCAGTCAGTTGGGTGTCTGCCTTCACCTCAGGTCGTGATCCCAGGGTCCTGGGATCCAGCCCCGCATCGGGCTCCTTCCTCAGTGGGGAGTCTGCTTCTCCATCTGCCTCTCCCGTTGCTTGTACTCTCTCTCTCTCAAAAAATAAATAAAATCGGGCGCCTGGGTGGCTCAGTGGGTTAAAGCCTCTGCTTTCGGCTCAGGTCATGATCTCAGGGTCCTGGGATCGAGGCCCACATCGGGCTCTCTGCTCAGCAGGGAGCCTGCTTCTTCCTCTCTCTCTGTCTGCCTCTCTGCCTACTTGTGATCTCTCTCTCTGTGTCAAATAAATAAATAAAATCTTTAAAAAAATAATAAAAATAAATAAATAAATAAATAAATAAATAAATAAAATCTTGGAACACACAAAAAAAGAAAAAGTTTCACAAACTTGGCTATGCATTGGAATCACCTGGAGACACTAGGAACAGATTAAGATCACAGAGTAAGACTACTATATTTCCACCAGAAAGGCCAACAAAACAAAACAAAACAAAACAAAAGCAAAACTTTTAAGAGAGAAAATAATAATTGTTGGCAAGAATTCTTATACACTGGGAATATAAATTGGTAAGACCACTTTTAAAAACTGTTCAGCAGGGACGCCTGGGTGGCTCAGTGGGTTAAACCTGCCTTTGGCTCAGGTCATGATCCCAGGATCCTAGAATCGAGTCCCGCATTGGGCTCCTTGCTCAGCAGGGAGCCTGCTTCTCCCTCTGCCTCTGCCTGCCACTTTGCCTGCTTGTGCTCTCTCCCTCTCTGACAAATAAATAAATAAAATCTTTAAAAAAATAAAAAAATAAAAACTGTTCAGCCGCTTTTAATGAAATCCAGCGATTTCATTCCTAGAAATACACCCAACAGAAACGTCTGTATACATTCACCAAAAGGCACTTATACGACTGTTAACAACACAGTTTGTAATTGTGCTAAGGTGTGTAAACTATCCAAAATGCCCACCAACAATAGTCTGGAAAAGAATTATGGTTCAGCCACACAATGGAACTTTGTATGGCAGAGACAATGAGCAATTCACAATTACTCACTCATCAGTATGGAGGGCTCTCACAATGTTAACCAGAATCAGCCAAACACACACAACAAAGCATACTCTATGATTCCATGTGTGTGAAATTCAACAGGCAAAATGCATAAAATTCATCAGGATCGTGGTTCGGGGGTGGAGGAACTTCTGGAAAGGGACAAAAATGGGGTTGCAGGAATACTAGTAATATTCTGTTTTTTTGAGCTGGATATGGGCTACATGCGCACGTTCAGTTTGTTTAAGATCCATTCGCTTAAGGTTTATGTGCTTTCCTATATTTGTTTTACCTTAATAAATCATTAAAATTAGGAAAAAATACTGTTGCGTGGGTTCCACCTCTAGTTTAGTTGGTTCTAGGTGTAGACAGGCATTGACATTTTTAAAAGCTCCCTGGCTGGGGCGAATGTACATCCAAGAACCACTGTGTGTACATACAACCACCACTGGATGTACACTGTGGAATGTACATCCAGGAACTTGGCGATGCTCCTCACTATTTCTTGGAGCAAAAAGTGCTGCTATTTCTCCAGAAAAGTCTAAAGCAAGATGTTTTCTCTAGAACACCAGCAGCTCCAGGGATGGTTAATAGGTGTTACGTGGAGAAAAGGTTTCATGGTCAAATATGTAATTTTAAGAATTCTAATTATCAACTTTTGTTGAGCACTCACTGAATTTCTAAAGGTAAGTTGCATGCTTTATCTACACCATCTCATTCATCATCACAACAAGCCTATGAGGAAGGTACTGTTAACCGTCATTTTACAGAAGGGTTAACTACAGCTCAGTGGAGTTAGGTAATTGCCAAGTTCACACAGACAGTAAGCAACAGGGCTAGGATTCACATCCACATTGACCTTGACACCGAAGTCCACGCTCTTACTCATTGTCTGAAACTGCCTCTCCAGAAAGTGCCTGACTGCAGGACCTAGTAGAACGTCTTCTAGGCTAACGGGAGCTGCAGGTTGCCAAGACAGGATCGTGGATGCAGCATTTCCCAAAGTGCTTGCTTTACCTCCATTCTTTACCTTCCAACCTACCATGTACCCCGATGGCAGAGCGTTCGTTCTGAAACTAGGTCTGATCCTGTAGGATTTCCCCTCATAAGGAAGCCTCAAATGCCTCCCCATTGTGTCCAGAGTCAGGTCTAAACTCCTCAGCCTCACAGTCCAGCCCATCCGGTGTCTGGCCTTGACGTTTTAGCTTTATCTCTGGCCATCGCAACCTCCCTCTCCATCCCCAAGCCGCTCAGACTCCATTTTCCAGCTACACTGAACCAGACTGCTGGTTTCACACCTCCCCACCATGGGAGCCCCCATATGCTGAGACTCTGCTATGTGCCAGCTACCACACACAAATTAACTTTAATCCCCACAATCAGCCTTTAAAAAGATAGGATTATCCCCAATCGGTAGATTAGGACACGGAGGCTCATCTTGACATGCCCAAAGTCACAATTAGCAACCAAGATTGGGTGATACAGACTTAGATTTCTCTGTTATGAAGCCCACACAGTTTTCAAGACACCATACCCTTCCCCCACCTTCATTCACTCTTTTCCATGGGATGGCAATACTCTTCCTTCCCTTCACCTGGCAAACTCCTCATTCTGTGAGAGCTGCTGCGAGTGCTGGGATGATGGTATCTATCATCCCTTAAGTGCTTTGCAGGCACGGTACTCAACGCTCACCTTGTCTCATTTACACAATATTGTCTTAATGCTCCTTTTCTTCCCTCCGGGTTGCTCTTTATCTGCCCTGGGCCAAATGGGTTTCTTTCTCCTCCTTTCCGGTTCTAAGGCACGTGAGCACATCTCTGCTGTGGCGCCCTAAACTTTCTAGTGTCAGTTTCAGAACTGCCTCTTCCCTTGGACCAGATGCTTTCGAAAGGCAAGGGATGGACTTCAACCCACCTTCACATCCCCCCCCACAGCCACCCCAGCACGTAGTAGGTATTCTGTGGGAGACAGTGGACAGGCAGGCAGGAGACCCAGAGACTGAAAATTCACTGAGATTCTTCCATCCTTGGGTCATAAGGAGTGATCCCAGCTTGGAAGTAGCACCGGAGAATCAAACCAGACAGAACAGATCTGGCTGATGGGGGATGTGGGGACACACGGAGAGCCTGACCCAGGACACACCTCCCAGGCCCCTGCCTTGCCTTCCATGGGGCGGGGGCGGGGGGGAGGGGGAGGAACATGGACTTGTCCCTGTGCTTCATGGTCTCTTTTCGGCTCTGCATGCTATCCAACTGGCTCTGTGCGCCCCCACTTAGGTGATCTGTTGCCAAATGATGCCTATGTTCATCCCACAGTGCAGTTTCAGATCTTCTCAACCGTTCCCTGTGTTGTACTGTTCTTAAGCCATCCCAAGAGAATGAAGAGATATGGGGACAGTGGCTCAAAGGAAACGTACAGCTAAGGTGTGGCTCCCCGCAGGTTGGTAGATTAGGTGATCGCACCCCTTTCTAATTGGTTCTCTTTGAGTAGGAAGCCCCTTTACAAGACAGAGACACCTCTGATGTCCTCTCATTCGCCGAACACCCATTCCATGCATCCGGCCTCCAGCGGGCACCGTCCAGAGCTCGCTGGGGGGAACCGCCTATTCCTGCCCCACAATGCCCGCCTCTGTGAGCTCCAGGGTTGTGGGTGTGCAAATCCAGCTTTCTGCTCCTTTGCTCTCACTGTTTCCGGACTAATGTATACATTTGCCCAGGTGTGAGTAACGGGCAATGAGTGCTACAAACTCAGCTGGGTTTCTGCACCACCTTCCTTGGACTAATGGGTTTCCATTAGTAAAGCCAGAAACCACCAAAGTGACTCTCTGAAAATCACCAATCCCCCACTTCCTAACTGCCCACCTCTTCTGCTCGCCCCACTAGGGGTAAGCTGCAGGATTTTTCTGCTTCAAACCAAGTCATTTTCTTTTGAGGATTCCAAGTACCCCCTCTCCCCTCAGGACGTGGTATATATTTTACAAATTCATTTGTGATATTCAAGAAGATAGAGTTGATCGGACAAAAGTTAGCTTAGCTTCTGCACTCCTCTGGCACACTTGAACCACACTGTTTCATTTTGATTTGCTTTTTGATTTGCCACGTGTCTGCTTCCTCCGGGAGACAGGGATCAACTTGAGGGCAGAAATTGGCTTCATTTAATTTTCTATCTCTAATTCCAAGCATAAGGCCAGGTAAAATGTAGCTCTTAAATATTTAATGATCCTTACGTAGGCACTGTCTAAAAGGTTATAAAATCTGAATTAACGTGCCACCTGACTCAGAAATATTCTTTCCAGTTTATTCCCATCAGACCGGCCAAAAATCAAAGTGGCTTACCACACAGTGTCGGAGAAGGGGGTGGGGAAAGAGGTATTTGCACACACTGTTGGAGGAACAGGAAGTGGCCTGGACTCTTGGGAGGACAGTTCGATGATGCCCATCACAGTTCAAACCCCAGGGAAACTTCCACAGGGATGACCCCGTGCCAGTGGACAAAGAGATACTTCATGCCAGAGGGACACTGCAGCACCATAGCTGCAGTCGGAAAAAACTGGAAACACTCTTAACTGTCACGAGGAGCTAGAAAATCCATGATGACACGTGTTTATTACCTTAATACCGTGAGGCCCTGACGACTGAGCTCTGTATCGCTAGGTGTTGACCTGTGCTTCGATAAATCAGCAGAGAAAGGAAGGTTCACAAGAGTGCTGTAGAGGTGTGTTGAAGAGAAAAAAGGATAGACACGTAAATGAATATGGGTTTGTACGTTTATAAGAAATGCGTGGAAAGATTAAAAAAAACCCCAGGGATCCCTTCTGGGTAAGAGAAATGAGTGGCTGGGGATGACGGCTGGGGACATTTCCTTTCTGTTTTCCACATTTCTGGACTCTTCGGAGGCGAATGATGACTGTGTATTCTTTTTATAATTAAAAAGCATAAAATACAACAATAAGAAAACAAAAGCTTGGCTTGATATGTGAAAAAGGAATACTAATGAAATTTGGGGGGGAAATCTTCCCTATTTCTTTATAAAGCAATAGGCAGTGTCTACAAGGCAACATGGGTTCTCTGTCCAGTTCATGAGGGAGCCAATGATGTCAGCAGAGTTCCAGAAAGGAGTCTGGACACAGGACCAGTCACTGTGAAGGGCCAAGAGCCCTGAAGAAAATAAGTGTGAGCATGCGTGCCTTTACTTGTTCTGGGAGCAGAGGAAATAAGGCCAGTTCTGACTGAGACTCCGAGTCGGTGTGGGAGCCAAGAAATTCTGAGAACTCACCACGCTGGCATGAGCATGGGGCCTCCAGCCAGGGCCAAGAAGAGAGGCAAGAGATGCCTAGGTAAATCAGAGACATAAGTAAGTAACATGGTTACTTAAGTAACCTGGGTAAGCAAAACAAGGCCAGCTCGGCCTCCAGGGACATAAATGACACAGGGCTCTGCACGCCTATCGCCTCTGGTCTGAAGCCGTCTGTGCTCTCCCGGGCAGCCTTTACTGATACTAATGTAATAAGTATCACTGATAACTACTGAGTATATCCCGTGTGCCCAGCTAGATGGTTGATCACATCATCTCATGCTGTTATTATTCTTATTCTACATGTAGGAGATTGAGGCTCAGTGAGGTGAGCGAGTAACTTGCTCGAGATTACAGGAAGTGGTAGAGGTGGGGGCCAAACCCAGATCTGACTACAGGAGCAGCCAAGGTCGCTGAGAGCCTTTCTCCCATCTGGGAAAGAAACAGAAAAAGGCACTTCCTCAGAGTCAGGGCAGCCCCATAAAACAAACCAGTATTTTTGCCCACAGGAAAGCCAGAGAGTGTAATGATTCAAGTGCAAGGACACTGAAGCCAGATGTCCTGTATTCAAATCCTGACTCTTGCGCTTAACGGCCGTGTGAACCCGGGCAAGTCACTGAACCTCTCCGTGCCTCATTTTCCTTAGCGGTAAAATCAGGATAGCCATAAAGCCAACTCTTGAGTTTGCCAGGAAGACGAAAAGAGTTCAATAAGCAGTGCTTGGCTCATAATCAGTACCAAATGTTGATGATTATTATTACTATTAAGAAAAAGGTGCCCTTCCTTCCAGACAGATGCAACCTGGCAGGGTGCAGAGCTTGGCAAGTGGAAGAGGCTAGATTTCGGCCTCTCCCTCCTCTGGGTGCCACGCAGCAGTACACGGCTCTACAACCTCCCATGCCGTGCCTGCTGAGCAAGGCACTTGCACTTGCACGAGTGGCCGCCGCTGCTTCCTGCCGGCTTCCCCTCCACCAGCCTGGCCGTGAATCAGAAGCACCTGGCCCACTTTTTAAAAATACAGATTCCCAGGGCCCGGCCAGTTCGGCTACAGTGGTGAGGGGGCGGGGGTGCGGTGAGGGCCTGGGAATCTGTATGTTTAACAAGCCCCAGGGGATCGGGTGACCCAGGAACAGCGTGTCCGTGGACGCACGGTGCTGGGAGCACTAGCCATCCCTCACACCTGTTCCTGCCCTTGGGAACAAGCAGCCTCACTTCTGTGTTTGGTCCCAGACCTGGGCACACAGAGAAGGGAAGCCTGCCGGCAGAGCCAATGGCTGGGCCTTTTGCGTTTGTGTGGCTTACCAGGCCCCCCTCACCTACAGACGTTGGGTTCCCCAGACCCTTGCCACTCAAAGCGCAGTTCCCAAGCCAGCGGAATGGCTCCCTCTTGGGAGCCTGTTAGAAATACAGACTCGCAGGACTCAGACCTACTGAAGGAGATTCCTCATTTTACAGGAACCCCAAGATGATTCGTGAGCAAGCGTGAGGCGTGTGTCCAAGAGCCCTGCCCCTATCCGCGTAAGTTCTAACTAACGTGCTTCTCTAACCTGTCCAAGCCCCCTTTGGGGCCAGTCTTTTCCTTCAAACTCCCAGAAAGCCCCAGAAAAACAGGCTTTCCTAGCCCAGATCCATGCTCATCAGCCAGCTGGGGCCCACAGTGAACCTCTGCCTAATCGAGGTACTTATTTCTGAGTCCCCATTAAGATAAACCTTTCCAGCAAATTGAAAAAGAGACAACAACTCCAGCCTCTATGATTCCGGGGCATAAAACATTCCCTTCTTTTTGTACAGAGTTGTGACCCCCTGCTTCCCTGGCCAAAGCTATCCAAAGACATCAAATGGCCCAAAGAAAACAAGCCACATCTTCCCGTTGGCCAGGCTTCAAGTTATCAGGCAGATTTCACACTGGAGCTTGACCTCATTAATCCAAGGCCTATCACATTGCTGTAAATGTCAGTGGGAAAACAGCCATTCAGTGGGTTTCCTTCATTCCACCAGAAAGGGAAAAACAGGAAGGCAACAGCAGCTGTGCCGCAGCTTGACAAATCCCAAGGGCCCGGCTGACAGGGCGTTCCTTGTCAGCACCTATGTTCCCCGGGCCCTGCCTGCTTATCCAGACAAAGGTGGGTCCTCTAGGCACGTGACCAGAATGTACTGGCAACTGCAGTGATGGTCATTTGGGCCCCCCAGCACCTGCCTGGGAAGGAAAATAGCTTGGTCGGAATTTCTTTGGCCTGAATGACCAATCGGCCGTTTATCCTGCCGGTTCATCTAAATCTCTTCTGCCCATTCAAAATGTCCTACAAGCCAAACCTCTGGGACTCCAGGGGACACAAGGGCTTCCAAGTCCTCATTCATCCCTTTAATGCGTATCGATTGTCTCCCGTGTACCCGGCTTCGTGCCGGGCAACTGGGGACACAGAGCTGAATGAATCAGACACAGTCGCTGAACTTACGGGGCTCACAGTCCTGGGCAACTTTTCTCAGCCTTGGCGCTACTGACATTTGGGATCAGGTAGTTCTTGCGGCGCGGGGTCATCGCCACTGACGGCATCCCTGCCAGGCCTGTGCTCACTAGATGCCAATAGCAGCCTCTCCCTCGGCATCTGCCCACCTGTTACGACCAAAAATGTCTCCAGACATTCCCAAAGGACTCCTGGGGACCAAACTGCTCCCAGGTGAGAACCACTGGTCTAGAGGACGAGACAGACTAAAATAACCAGACCATCACAATTACAATAAGTACCATGGAAGTCAATGTTGTGGATATTACACCAATGTCATCTATAACATGGAGGCCAGATAGTCTTTGTACGGCTACAAATCTTTATGACAACGCTGAATATTATGTATATGTAAGGTACATAAGAGCTGTATTTGCAGAGGAAGAAATTGAGGCTCAAGAAAGTAAAGAAATCGCCCAGGGACCCAAAACCAGTGGAAGGCAGAACTGGGGTTTGAACCTGAAGTCTGCCTCCTACAGAAAAGGAAATGTGAGCCTTTCCTTCTGAAAACAGGTAGGGTCACGTGATGCTCTGACTAGTCATCCTAAAAGGCTCATCCCTCCCTGGGGGTCACGGTGGAACTCAACCACCACCTGCCGCATCAATCAAGTTGCACAGTGCCTGCCCCAAGGCACGTCTGGGGGACCCTGCGGGCCGAGGAATGCTCTGAGACATGCAGGAACGCCTCCTCCCCTTTGCCAAGTGGCTGCACACAGGGCCTCATCAAAAATCAGAGCAGGGAGAGAATGGGGCACTGTCCAGGGACCTTGAGCGCACCCCACCATGACCCATCTCCAAAGTCCCTACAGCCTGGCATCCAACGGTGCACAGTGAAAGAAGCCAGGTGTTCTGCAGTCAGCTTTAGGTATTTAAAAGGAGCATGAGTGAAATGGTACGGGACAGTACATAGTGGCTTCGGAGACCCCCCCCCACATGAATTCCTGCCATTTATGAGCTACGTGCCCTTTGGCAAATCGCCTCACCCTCAGTACCTCAGTGTCCCCTTCTGTGCAACGGGGATAAACGCGTTTACTTCAGTAAGTCACTACGAGGATTCCATGGCAATACAAGCCAAGACCTTGGACAGTGACCAGCATCCAGAAAAGCACTTGGTTCAATATTATAATCAATAAGGAGCCAAATCACGACACATCCTCCGCCCACATCCCCTTCCTTCAGATAAGAAACTGAGTCCCAAGAAGAGAGAAACAGGTGCGGAGGTAGAAAAAGTATCTCGGAAGAACGAGGGGATCTCCGTGCCTTCCCAGTAGCAGGAAGAAGGGCCAGTTACCGTATGGCCAGAGGAGCCCAGGGGAGCCCTCCCTCCTATGCAGAAGTTAATCCTGGACTTCCTCGGGCGTGCAGTCACACAACCCTCCAGGGGCTGCAGGATGCCTGCTTTGGATCAGCGAGCGTTTAATCATTTGGGACCCCTTGGCAGGATGGCCTCTGCCCACCTCCCTGGCCTTGCCAGATGCCCCTGCCTCCGTCACGCCCTATGGTGATGGCGCTCCAGCTGCCACTCCTGCCCACTGCTCTCAGAGACACCATGCACTTTCGAGCCCCTCTGCATTTGTGCAAGCTGCTCTCTCTGCTCAGCCTGCCTGCCCTCTAGTGCCCTCCACCTGGAAAATCGTCTCCGGGGCGCCTGGGTGGCTCAGTGGATTAAAGCCTCTGCCTTCGGCTCAGGTCATGATGTCAGGGTCCTGGGATCGAGGCCCGCATCGGGCTCCCTGCTCAGCAGGGAGCCTGCTTCCTCCTCTCTCTCTGCCTACTTGTAATCTCTCTCTGTCAAATAAATAAATAAACTCTGAAAAAGAAAAGAAAAGAAAAGAAAATTGTCTCCGAAGGCCTCAACTGTGCTCCCACAGCAAAGTTTGCCCACCTGTTACTGGCCATCATAGACGAGTAATAATAGCAGCTAACGTGTGCAAAGCTCTGATTAATATCTAAAAGGCCCTGAGCTGCGCATCTGCCCATCACCCCCCGACAGCAGGGTGGCACATGCAGGAGAAACCTGGGTTTGACGGTCCGGGCCACCTGTCCATCTACTGCTCTACTCTCCACTCCTCTTCTTGTCCATGAAGCTGTTTTCCCACACTGTCCTTGCTCTCGGTTTCCAGGCCGGCCTCTCCCTCAAAGAGGGGGCCCTGAGAGTGGCTGGAGTCATCGTGAAATCCTGTCCTAAACACAAGGTCTAGAATGGGGTGAACATCTATTGAATGAAGACACAAATCCTGAAAAATGGCAGCCTGATGAGAAAGGCTAACTCCCAGACTTCCTGGGGACAGGCCCTGCTGGAGTCCGGTTCCCAGGAATCAGGCCTCTCAGGTGGAGAGGCTTCCCCAGTCCTGAGAGGGAGAGGGAGCAGGAGAAGAGGTCTGAATCCCCCATACTGGAGGCTTGGGGACCTCGGACAGCCCAGTGCCAAGGAGGAATTGGTGGTACTGGTGACAATAATCATTTCCTGCATTCCTGCCCATGCCGGGTGTTGTACTAAGCGCCTTTTCTGCATTACCATCATGCAAAATCCTCACAACCCCACGAAGCCGATATTACTATTGCTCCCATTTTACAGATGAGACAATCGGGACTCAGAGTAAATAATTTACCTAGCGTCACAGAGCTTTTAAGTATAGAGCTATCATTTGAACTAGACCTGTCTGGTGCCCTTGCTCTTCCTACTTTGTAGCTTTCCATAGGAGGCAGCCTTGTCCAAGCTTTCCTTGAGCCCAGTCTCTAAGATGTGCTCAGGGAAACAGGGCTGTCCTGATCTCTACTGGAAAAATGCCTTGTGGGACCTACTACACACCAAATAGTTCAAGTCCTGGGTGCAGGCAGGGTGCAGACTGGGGCAGCTAGTTGAGGGAAGGGGGCAAGGTTGGGTGAAGTTCCTGAGGATCCAAGCCCAGTGCATGAATCCAGGAACGTGCCTTCGGCTATCTGCAAAACCCTGCCATAGCTGCAGCCTCTGCTGGCCAGAGGAAGGTCACTGTGGGGTTGGAACTGGTTTTGAAAAGAACCTGAGGTCCTGTTTCCAAAGAGTCCAAAGCGGCTCTGCAGCAAGTTTCTTGCCTCAGGGGGAAAGCCCACCTTCCTGTGTCAGCATCCTCTTCCCACACGTCCCTCCGGCTCCCAAACAGACTTAGCGGCTAGATTAGAATTTAACCTTCACTCCAGCACCAAGTACCAGACATTGGCCTTGCCTGCATGTCCTTCCGTGCGCGCAGGGGAGGTCCAGAGAGCCCCAGGATGCAAGGAGCCCCGACACACTACCCAGAGAACGTGCAGGTGAACGTCCCGGTGCCAGGGGATTGAGAGAGGGATAGGAAGGATCGGCTGGTCTTTCTGAAGGAGACTCTCCAGAGGCTGGGGCCAGGAGAGGGGTCAGGAAGGTTTCAGGGTGAGGGACACTGTTGGGTAGACTCCAACTGACGGAAAGGCGCAAAGTTGAACGTCCAGAGAGGCCTCGTGACATCTTGCCTCCAATGTCCTGGTGGCAGGTGAGAGAGGGGGGGGGGGAGGATGTGTGTGGAACTGCCCTGTGAGCAGGCAGGGAGCCGAAAGGGCTCACCAGGGCCCACAGGCTGCCTGAGCTGGAGCTTTATGACCCGAGCTGAGGGAAGAAGAGGAGGAAACGCCCCCCACCCCTGCAGAACCACCCACCCGGGCTAAGCTTCTGCTCCGGCCTAGAGGAAGAGACACGCCCCACTCCACACCATTATGAAAGGCCCCAGCATCTACCCAGGAGCTGTCCTCCCGTCCTGCTCCACGGCGCCCAGCGCTTCCCATGGGGCCCCGCACCACCCCTGCCCACCGCCTGATTATTAGCCCCATTTCCTAGAGGGGCAACTGAGGCTTCCAGAGGCCAAGTGCCTTCCCCTCCAGCGGAGGCCTTGTCACTGGCCGAGCTAAGAGGCTTTCTTGCCAGCCTAGGGGGAGGCCTCCCAGAGGGAGGGTTTTCCCCCCTGGGCGTCTCACCCGCCGGAGGAAATGGCAGGGCACACAGGAAAGTACCACGCGGGTTCAGGCAGCTAACGACAGGCCCCTTCCCGCCAGGCCCCTTCCCGAGAGAGCCCTGCGGGAAAGGGCGCCTGGTACCTCAGGGCCCTGGGTCCTCCACAGAGGGCGATTCAGAGGCGGCACCTGGTGCCCGGGACCGCGGGGAGCTGGTGGGCGCCTCTGACAGCGAGAACAGGGGCCCATTATGTGGAATCCAATCACATGGGCGCGCAAGCAGCTCGGCTTTCGGTTCTGAGAAGCGCTTATGCAGCCACCTCTCTCTCCGCTCCCGAGGCGCCCGGGAGCGCCGAGGTCCCAGGCTTTGCGCGCGGCCTCTCGGGAGCACCGAGTTCAAAGCTCGCCTGGGCTCCATCACCTGCTCGGGGCCGGGAGCCGCATCGGCCGCAGCTCCCGCGAAGCCGGGTCCGGACTGGGGGAGGAGGCGGAGGGAGGGAAGGGAGTCTGCATCCGCCAAGGAGGCGGGCGGCGGGCGGCGGGCGCCTCCCCCTCCCTGCTCTCCCCTCGGGGCGCTCGGGGCGGCTCAGCCAGGGCGCTCCGGATGACCTTGGGGAGCCCCTCTGCGCGACCTCCCCGGGGCGCGCCGCACGGGTCCTGCCCATCCCAAGCGCTCGGGGGCGCTCCTCCGGCCGGAGTCGCGGCGCGGGACTCGGGAGGACAGGCGCGCTCCTGGCGCGGGGACCCGGCGGCCCGCGGACGGCGGCCCTTTGGAGAGGTTGGGCGCCCCTCTCGCGCGGAAGGAGCGCGCGGGGTCTCCGGGTCCAGCGGGCGCTGTCAGCCGGAGCCGGCGGCGGGGCGGGTCCGCACTCGGGGGCGCCTGCCCCGGGGACCTTTCCCGCCCGGGCAGGAGCGCTCCCTGCGGGGACCCGGCGCCACCGCGCGAGGGGGCGGCGCCCCTGTGCCGGGCCCT
>LNAC01000052.1:1764529-1791139 GCA_002007465.1 Ailurus styani
CGGCCCTGGCGCCGTCAGTCCGTCCGCGAGCCGCAGCTGCCCGTGCGGCGACAGGAGCTGGCTGAGCCCGGCCGCCGGCCTCCGCGCCGCCCCTCGGCTCCTCCCCGTGGGCGGGGCCTGGGCTCGCGGGCAGTGGGTGGGCACGCTCGCCGCGCTCCGGTGCCCCGCCGGGGAGCTCGCGCAGGCTTCGCGGCCCCCTCCTCCGAGCAGCGGGAAATCCAGTCTCCCCGATGGTCTGGCCCCGTCTCCACGCCCCCTCCTTGCTACCACCCAACGCGGAAAGGGGGACGCCCGGGACTGTATTCCTGCTCCGGTTCAACCGCGGGGCGTCGTGAAGCCAGAGGGGAGCAGGGACCTGCCCCGGCTCACCCAGAATCAGTCCCAGTGCCAGAAAGTCAGGTCTCCTACCTTGAGGGCCGGCGCCGCCTGACTCTGAAGGCTTCCTTGGAGCTCACTTCCAGGAGCCCAACTAGGCCTTGCCCTGGGGACAGGTTAGCGGGGGCCGATTTCCCCAGCTGAGAAGGGGAAGACTAGTGGGAGCCTGGGGGCTGCAGTGACGTGGCCTCGTATCATTTCCTCTTTCTGGAAAGAAAGGAGGTGAAGCTCGGGAGGAAGGAAGTGGTCGCCCCTCTGCTGACGTCTGTCCCAGCTTGAGGTGTGCAGGTTCTAGACAGGGGCTGCTCTGGAGATGTCGTGGTGAAAAGGAAAAGCAAAACACGCCGCGGTGCCCTCTATCCTCGAGTTCCAGCCTCTTTCTGGGACTGAAGGCCCCAGTCCTCTGAAGACCATCTTTTTTTTTTTTTTTCTCCGACAGGCCAATGGATTTAACTATTTTTAAGTTGCTGCGGAGAGGGCCCTACTCCCCTCCCCGCCCCCCAGGAAGAGAAGAGAAAGTGAACAAAGGGAAAAACCCCATACCAAAACATTCTCTGGAATCCACAGTCCCTGAACACGGGCTTTAGAACAATAGAATTCTCTTCTCCACAAAGGGCCTTGTTTCCTGAGCTTTCTCAGCCTCAGCTTAGAACCCAAAGCAGGCCAGGGCCAGCCAGCGGGGGTGCAGACAAGGTTTAAGTTTGGGGAGTTTGGGGCTGCTGCGTGGTTATTTCAACTCCCAGCAGTCTGGTTGAAAGAATTCCTCGGGGTCATCACACACTTGCGATGTTCTTTTGAGGTAGACGCTATAAGCTGAGTTTAGTGATTTCCTGTTTGCTAAGGAAACTGTTACCTTTCTTGGGCAAGTGAAAACCTCAGGGCTGGCCTCGTTGCAGGCCCTCAGGCCCCCCAAGTCCTCTGAAAGCCCCCTCCCTCATTCATCCCCTAGGCTCCCTCTTAGTTCTTTAATAATCCAGTTGTGAATGACACTGTTTCAGTAGGAACAATTAGGGAGCAGAGCAGGTAGGGAAGACATAAAGTGATGTTTAAAATAACCCGAGGGGATCATTGTTCTCAGCAGAATGTTTCCGTTGATTTGTCATGAGGAGCTGTGGGCTGAGAGGGCGGGAATCCATCTCTTCAGGCAGGTGTCGAACTTGGAGCCTGTGTTTCCGACATGAAGCCTTGAGGACGGGCCCCCATCCCCATGCTCTACTGTTCATTCACAGCTCTCACTGTGTTGGATACCAAAAGTTCAAGTGCACTCAGATTAAGGTGGAAGACTCACACTTCCTGATTTCAAAACTTACTGCACAGCTGCAGTGATCAAGGCAGTGTAATATGGGTATAAGAAATGAATTGTGACCATAGGTTAAGTAATGGTTTCTTAGACATGACCCCTAAAGCACAAGAAACACAGAAAAAAATAGGTAAGTCAGACTTGATAAACAAAACAAAACAAAAAACACTTCTGTGCTACAAAAGTCGGGACATCATCAAGAAAGTAAAAACATAACTGTTATGGGCTGAATTGTGACCCCCCCCAAATTTCACATGTGGAAGTCCCAACCCCCAGTACCTCAGCATCAACTGTATGTGGTAATAAGGTCTCTCTAGGGAGATGATTAATCATCTGTCTAGAGATGATTAAGTTAAACTGAGGCCCCATGGTGTGAGGTCTGAATCCAGTAGGACGAGTGTCCTTACAAGAGGAGGAAAAGACATCAGGGATGTACACAGAGAGGGAAGACCTCGTGAAGACACATGGAGGAGATGGCTCTCTACAAGCCAAGGAGAAAAACCTTGGAAGAAACCGTGTCTGCAGACACCTTGATCTTGGACTTCTAGCCTCCTAGACTGTGAGAAAGAAATTTCTGCCCTTTAAGCCGTCCAGAACGTGCTATGTGATTTCAGCAGCCCTAGCAAACTAGTACAATAACCCACAAGAGGGGAGGAAATATTCATAAATCATATACCTGATAAGGCCTTGTGTAGAAAATAGGTAAGGAATTCTTACAACTCAATACTAAAAAGGCAGAAACTCAATTAAAAATTTGACAAAGAATCTGAACAGATATTTCTCCAAAGTAGATACGTAAATGGCTTGTAAGTACAGGAGGAGATACACAACATCATGAGCCATCAAGGAAATGCAAATCAAAACCACAAGGAGGCACAATTTCAAACTTCATAGGATGGCTATAATCAAAAAGACAGGCAATAACAAGTGTTGGCAAGGATGTGAAGAAATGAGAAATCCCATACGTCGCTGGTGGGAATGTAAAATGGCGTGGTCGCTTTCAAAAACAGTATGCCACTTCTTCACAGAGCTACCAGGTGGTCCAGAAATTCCACTGGTAGGTACGCACCCAAGAGAAATAAAAGCATACATGCACACGAACTTGTACACGAAACTTCAAGGTAGCGTTTCTCCTGCTAGCCCCAAACTGGAAACCACCTCAATGTCCATCAAATGATGAATGGATAAATAAAATGCAGTATATCCATACCATGAAGTATGATCGGGCATGAAAAGGAATGGAGCACCGGGGCGCCTGGGTGGCTCAGTTGGTTAAGCGGCTGCCTTCAGCTCAGGTCATAATCCTGGAGTCCCAGGATCGGGTCCCACATTGGGATCCCTGCTCAGTGGGGAGTCTGCTTCTCCCTCTGACCCTCTCCCCTCTTGCTCTCTCTCACCCATTCTCTTTCAAATAAATAAATAAAATCTTTTAAAAAGAAAAGAAAAGGAATGGAGCACTGACACATACCACAGCATGGATAAACCTGGAAAACATCGTGGCACATGGGAGAAGCCAGACACAAGACCACAGAGTGCATGATTCCATTGGTGTGCAATGTCCAGAAGAGGCAAATCTCTAGAGACAGGAAGTAGATCAGTGGTTGTCCGGAGCTGGGAGAGAGTTTGGGGGGGGCAAGTGGAACATGATTGATAAAGGACACTAGCTTCTTTGGGGGGGGTGATGAAAATGTTTTAAAACTGATGTGCTGATTCGTTGCCCAACTATGAAAATACCAGAATCTACTGAATTGTACACCTTAAATGAGTGAATTGTAGGGTATGAATTCTATTGCAGTAAAGTTTTCCTGGAAAGAAGCTAACTGGTCCTTTGACAGCAATACTAACCGTGTCCTCCAAGCCTCTGCCCCCAAGCAGGAAAGGTCTGCCCTTTATTTTGAGCTCGGCTATGGTCTGTGAGACATCAGGGTACAGTCCAAGGACCCAAAAATAAATGGATTGGCCACACTACATAAAATCCAAAATGTCAGTATCTACAAATACAGAACTAAATATCTACAGTAACTTTTTTTTTTATTTGACACAAAGAGAGAAATTACAAGTAGGCAGAGAGGCAGGCAGAGAGACAAGGAGAGGAGGAAGCAGGCTCCCTGCTGAGCAGAGAGCCCAATGCGGGCCTCGATCCCAGGACGCTGAGATCATGACCTGAGCGGAAAGCAGAGGCTTTAACCCACTGAGCCACCCAGGAGCCCTCTACAGTAACTTTTAACTGGTCAAGTGCAGCTCAAATGAACTCATTGGTACATAAAAATGATACTGACGGTAGAATTGGGGTGCATTGTATGGTTGTCCTGATGTAAAGCAAGGACTCCAGAAGAAGAAAGGCTAAGAGACTCCTGAGTCTGTGGGAAAATGAGCTAATCCAGCTCCATGGGGTTCATTTTCAAGGTTATCTGAACCACAGGTTTTTAATGCCAGCCAGTGGGCAGGGGCTGGCCGGTTACATTCACTCACTTAACAAATACTGAGTCCGATGCCTGGCCCCCAGTGAGTCTTGCGAGGCTGGGGAAGACGTTGGCAGCAGGCCAGGCCCAACCAACAGACATGTATCCAGTGCAGCATGGGCTCAGGTGAAAATGAGCCGGAGTGGTAGAAAGGCATGCTGGGTAATTGTCCTGGCTCCACTGTGAACTTACTGGGCGGTCATTTCCCCTTCCAGAGGGTCAGTTTCCTGGTCTGTGAAACTCCTTTTGTACAAGACTTGCGTGTGTTTGTGTGTGTGTTTTTTCCCACGTCCTAGTGCTTTGGAGGGAAGTGACCTTTCTTTGACCTCTTTGGTAAGCTTCCCAAAGAGCAGAGTCAGAAACGTCTGCACACAGTGGGAGCCCCACAGAAGTGTGGAGGGAGCCCCAGATGTTTTCAGCTAGCAGGTAAGTAAGCTCAGTCCTGTGACGCTGGGAGTTTCAGGGTGACTAGGAAAGGGGACGGATGGGTTTTCATTTTTATATTCAGTTTACAGAGAACCCTCGGAACACACTGAGTGGTTGTCAACCTTGGCAGGATGTTGGAGTCACGGAGGGAGCTTTGGCAAAGGCTGATGCTCAGGCTCTACCCCAGGCCATTTGAATCAAATTCTGGGGGTGGGGCTCCTACCTCGAGACACATGTATATACACATGGATCACAAAAACTCCCCAGCTAAGTTGAAAATGCAATGTGCAGCCAGGCTAAGGATGGCTACCAAGTCTATGTTTGGGAAGCACCGAATCACCCAGGGGAAGGGGAGGAAGGGAGTGTTAAAATGCTGCTTCCCAGGCCTTCCCTTTGTACTTCTTCCTCATTCTTAGGGGTGGTATGGGGCCTCCGGATATGCATTGTAACTGATTCTAAAAAACAATGGCTCTTATTTAATGCCCCATTTAACAGTGACCTCTCATTCTCCTGTATCTCTTACCTTGACTTAAGCAGAGTTTCCCAAATGTCCTGAGTAAGAGCATCACCTGGGGCACTTATTAAAAATGCAGATGCCACTGTGCAGTCACCCATATAATAACAATTGAGGAGGCAAGGGTCACCAACAGATCCTAGAGCCTCTGAGTAAAAAGTTGCTGGATAACAGAATATTCACGTGGTTCAAATGATCCCTGTCCCAAATTATGTACTGATTAAACAGGGGGAGATGTACCTTTACAACGGAGAGATCCAGAAGTCCCCACCCAAGCCACAGGATCGAACCCAGCATCACCAAGAATGGGACAACGTGACGTTGTGTGCGTGCCTTGATGTGTTGTAATATGACGTACGCGACATCATCTATGTCATATTCTTGCCAAAAATACTTAACCTCATTTTAAGCATGAGGACAACTTAGACAAATCTAGAATGTGGGGCATTCCACAAGCCTAGACTCTCTTTTAAAAAGTTCATTTTTTTTAAAGATGGGGGGTTATTCTAGATTAAAAGAGATTAAAGGGACACCACCACAACAAAACTATGTATATATATATATATATATATATATATAAAGCGTGGACATTGATTGGATCCTGGATCGAAAAAGTAAAGAGGTATAAAAGAAACTTTGTAGACCACTGAGAATCTAACTCTGGTTTTTGTATTAGATGCCATTACTGAATCCACGTTAATACTCGGAGCTATGATCACAGCATTGTGGTTGCGGAGGAAAGGTCCTTCCCTCATTCTCAGGGGATGCCTGCCGAGAAGAGGGCGAACGAGGAAGGAAGGAAAGTGGAAATGTGTCAAAATGTTCACCATTGGTGAATCTAGCCAAAGGCTATCCAAGGGTTCCTTGTACTTTGCTTTCAATTTCTCTGCAAGTTTGATATTTTTCAAAATCACAAAATCTGGACAGTGAGCTCTCTCCCTTGGAGATTCATATTCAGAAGGCCTGGAGTGAGGCCCAGGATGTGTATTTTTACGGGGAGCCCCGGTGATTTTTTTTTAAAAAGATTTTATTTATTTGACAGAGAGAGATCATAAGTAGGCAGGGAGGCAGGCAGAGAGAGGGGTGGACGCAGGCTCCCTGCTGAGCAGAGAGCCCGATGTGGGCCTCGATCCCAGGGCCCTGAGATCATGACCTGAGCTGAAGGCAGAGGCTTTAACCTACTGAGCCACCCAGGCGCCCCGCCCCGGTGATTTTTACCTGATGCCAGCTTCGCCGTCCCTGGGGGCACCCCCTCCAACCACCCGGCTGCCTTTCAGTTTCTCCGATGCCCTGCAGGGACTTGCCATCTCTTGGTGCATTCTCTTCCCCCTGCTTGACCTGCTGTTCCCTCTGTCCCTGCTGAACTCCCACCCTTCTCTCCCGTCTCAGCCCAAATGTCACTTCCTCGGTGACGGCTTCCTAGAAGCCTCTCAGTCAAACCCCCAGGAATACAGCTATAATTTGACCTATCTTTGTAAATGCCGGATTAATGTCTGCTTCTCCCATGAGAGAGCGTTATGGGCTGAACTGTGTTCCCATCCCTCCTCCATTTATATGTTGCCGTCCTCACTCTCAGGATCTCAGAATGTGACTACATTTGGGGACAGGACCTTGAAAAAGGCGATGAAGGTAAATGAGGTCATATGGGCGGGCCCTCCTCCAGTATGGCTGGTGTCATTAGAAGAAGAGATTAAAGACAGAGAAAACACTGTGAAGACACAGTGAGGGGTGCCCGGGTGGCTCAGTTGGTTAAGCATCTGCCTTCGGCTCAGGTCATGATCCCAGTGTCCTGGGATCAAGCCTAGGTCAGGCTAACTGCTCAGTGGGGAGCCTGCCTCTCCCTCTCCCTGTGCCCCTCTTCCTGCCCCTGCACTCTCCCTCTCTCTCTCAAACAAATAAATAAAATCTTTAAAAGAAAAAAAAAAGACAAAGGGAGAAGACAGACAGCTGCAAGCCCAAGAGGCCTCAGAAGATCCTTGATCTTGAACTTCCACCCCCCAGAACTGTGAGAAAAAGAGTTTCTGTTGTTTCGGGGTGCCCCCCCCCATCTTTTGTCACGGCAGGCCTGACAAACGGATGTAGATGGTGAGCGCCACAGAGCAGGGACCAGGTCTGTTTTGTCCGCCACCGAATTCCCAGGGTCTAACGAAACCCAGCACTTAGGAGCCCAGGGAGGATCTGTGGAATGCAGGAAGTAACCCTGCTTTCAAGATGTTGGAAGGGTTTACAGAGAACATGTCACCGGTCCTAGCACGCCCCAGGGTTCAATAAACAGCTCTGGGAAATACAGCAATATTTTGGAAAGCAGACAGGTTTAGGTTTTCTTCCCCATGATTTTTGTTTTGTTGTTGCTACCGTTGTTGCGTTCAGCTCTGTGTCCATCTGGCTGCTGTCTCTCTTTGCCTCGGGGGAAGGACAGGTACCATGCAGAGCAAACAAAGTGGTTCTCTAGTCCCGGGTGGTGACACCCATGGCCCGGGTGGCACTTTTCATGTGTTACTGCCTTGGACAAGAGAGAAATCAAGAATCTGCAATTATAGAAATCTAGGCTTGGAAGATGAAGAGGCACAGCCTGAGTGAGAAGGCAAAATGCTTATCCCCACATAAGAAATTGGCTGGAGGGGTGCTCAGCTTCGGAATTCCTGGGGAAATGCAAGTAAAACATCCAGGACAGAAAAGTTTGACAGCTGTCGGAAAGGCAAAGAAAGTCCTTTCAAGTGAAGGACAGGCCAGGGACATGACAGGAACCCGTTGGAGTGGGGGGTACTGGAGGCCACAAGGATTCAGAGTGCTGAAGAAACAAGGCCGTGTGAGTTGGCTGTGTCCCTCTACTGGAGGCCACAGCTCCTGTTGGTGGCCTTCTCCATGCTTTGGTCATTGTTCACTCCCCTAGCCTCAGTTTTCCCATTCATAAGATGGGGATGGTGAAAAGACCCACTTTACAAGTTCACTGTGTGGAGTTGGTGAGCGTAGGCACTTGGCACTGTGCCTGGTAGGCTATAAACACTCAAGAGAAGGGATGCCTGTGCGGCACAGTCGGTTGAACGTCTGCCTTAGGCTCAGGTCATGATCCCAGGGTCCCAGGATTGAGTCCCGCATTGGGCTCCCTACTCAGCGGGCAGCCTGCTTCTCCCTCTGCCTGCTGCTCCCCTGGCCTGTGCTCTCTCTCTTTCTGACAAATAAATAAATAAAATCTTTTTTAAAAGATTAAAAAAAACACTGAGGAGAAGTTAGCTTATATTATTATTAATCACTCTTTCTTAATGCCTACAAGGAACCACTGCCCTCTTTCTTTTTTCTTTTTTTAAGATTTTATTTATTTATTTATTTATTTATTTATTTATTTATTTATTTATTTATTTATTTATTTATTTGAGAGAAGGAGAGAGTAGAAGCAGAGAGAGGGGAAGAAGCAGACTCCCCGCTGAGCAGGGAGCCCAACTCAGGGCTCAACCCCAGGACCGGGAGATCACGACCTGAGCCGAAGGCAGACACTTAACCTTAACTGATTGAGCTACCCAGGCACCCCCACTGCCCTCTTAAACATAAAAATCTCATGGCTTCCTCTAACTTGACTTCAAATTTCAAAATACAAGTCTGTCAGGAATCTCTTGTCTGAAACCATGGGGACCAAATGTGCTTTGGAGTTCAGGCTTTTGGGTTTTATAAGTGCAATGTGAGGCATATACTCTAGATCAGTGATTCTCATACTTCAACAAGAACCAGAATCGCCATTAGGGGTCATTAAAGCACAGATGGCTAGACCCATCCCACAGTTTTTGATTCATTCGGTCTGGGGTGGGGCCTGAGAATTTCCATGTTTAACAAGTTCCCAGTGAACACTGATGCTGCTGGTCTGGGGACCACACTTTGAGAACCAGTGCTCTCTATTATATAATACCCCTGGAGGAATCTGGGGCATCATTCCATATTCAAACATTAATATTTCTGCTATGAAATATTAATGAGAGGAGACATAGCCTCATGTTAGTTCAGATTAGGCCTCGCTACTGAGTGAGCTTCTGTAAACTGATGAAAACCTTTCAGTTTTCAGAGAATTTTGGATTTTAGAAGAAAGTTTAAGGGATTGATGAATGAAATCTCATGACCAAAGACAAAAGCATACAAGAACCAGTAATGTTAGATTACGCTTTTTAAAACTACACTTGACCCACCACCAACAGGATGGTAAATGTTGGTGGAATGAAAAAATGAGCTTCTCTTACAAAAGAAAGGGAGCATTATCAACAATAGCCAAACTCTGGAGGGAGGCCAAATATCCATCAAGTCATGAATGCATAAAGAAGTCATGTTATATATACACAATGAAATATTACTCAGCCATCAAAAAGAATGAAATTTTGTCATTTGCAGTGATGTGGCTGGGACTGGAGGGTACTATGCTAAGTGAAATCAGTCAGTCAGAGAAAGACAAATACCCTATGATCTCACTCATAGGTGGAATTTAAGAAAGAAAACAGATGAACATATGGGAAGGAAAAATAAATAAAGGAGAGAGGGAAATAAGCCATAAGAATTTTTTTTTAAAGTAGGCTCCACACCCAGAATGGAGCCCAATATGGGGCTTGAACTCACAACCCCCGAGACCAAGACCTGAGCTGAAGTCAAGAGTTGGACGCTTAACCTACTGAGCCACCCAGGCGCCCCAAGAGACTCTTAACGATAGAGAACAAACTGAAGGGTGGTGGAGGGAGGTGGGTGGGAGGTGGGCTGGATGGCTGATGGGTACTAAAGAGGACATTTGCTGTGATGAGCACTGAGTGCTGTATGTAAGTGATGAGTCACTGAATTCTACTCCGGACACCAATATTGCACTGTATGTTAATTAAGCAAAAATTTAAAATAAATAAATAAAACAAAAAAGGGGAGAACAGTGGGTCTTGCGTTCTTTCCATTGGCCACCAGGTGGCAGCAACAGCTCTGCGTCAAGGCTGGGGAGTGCACTGGATGAAGAGGGGGTCCTTGCCTTTATGTGAGAGAGCGAGGCCCACAGTAGCTGACCTAGAAGGGCCTTTGGGAATTCGTGGTGCTGTGTAACAAACTACCTAAAAGCTTAGTGAGGCAAACAACCATCTTATTATGCTCATAAATTCTGTAGGTCCCAAAGTTGGAAAGGACACAGTAGGGACAGCTTGTCTGTTCCACCTATCTGGGAATCAGCTGGGAAGACTCGGGGTTGGGGGTGACTCAACAGCTGGGAGCTGGCATCATCTGGAGACGTCTTCACTCACGTGTGTGCTGACTGGCGCTGGTGTCAGCTGGGACCTCAGTGAGGTCGTCGACATGAACATCTACGTAGGGTCTCCCCATGTGGTCCCTCCATGTGGGCTTCCTGCCAGCATGGCAGCTTGGCTCAAGTGTGAATGTTTCCACCCAGCTGCAAGGGGAGAGAACATGGACTTCCACTACGGGAGGAATGTCAAGGTCATTATAGTAACTGACTAGGGCTGCCACAACAATATACCACAGACCAAGTGGCTTAAATAATAAAGATATATTTCCCATAGTTCTGGAGACTGAAAGTCCAAGATCAAGGTGTCAGCAGGTTTGGTTTCTCCTAGGGCTTCTCCTCTTGGTTTGTAGATGGTGGCCCTCTGGCTCTGTTCTCACCTGGTCTTCCCTCTGTGTGCCCACCCCTGGTCTCTGTGTGTCCAAATTTCCTCTTATCAGCACACCAGTCAGATTGGATCAGGTCCCACGCTAATGTTAACTTAATCATCTTTTTAAAGACCTTCTCTCCACACTCTGAAGTACTAGGGTTAGGACTTCGACATATGATTGGGGGGGGGGGACTCAATTCAGCCCATAACAACCACACTGTTGGAAAAGCATGTGGGGTGGGAGTCCTATGGCCATCCTGGGGAAACACAGTCTGCATGCCCCCTGCCTCCAGTTGCTCCAACAGCATCCCAGTTTAAGTCCATCAGACTCACCTTACCCCCATGACTTTGAACATGCTGTTCCATCTGCCTGTGATAGTAGGCCACTCTCATTCATCCATCCTGAGCCCACTGCTCATTCAGACCATTCCTGACCTCTGTGTCCGGTCATCACTGACCATCATTCTATTCACTGCCACTCTTGCCACACAGGCCACAAACCACTCCTGTTCATGGACTGCTTCTTTGTGCCAAGCTAAGTTCTACTGATCTCATTTAACCCTTATAACAACCTGTGAAGTCAGTTTTACACATGAAGAGGCCAAAGTGGGGAAGTTCCTAGCCCAGAGCCATGAACAAGTAAATGGCAAAGTTAAGACCTGAACTCAGGTCTGCCTGTTCCAGAGCCTGCGTTTGTCACCTCTTGCCCTACTGGGTCTCTGATGGCCTCCTTTGGGCTGCCCCAACCCTGGTTCAACCCTCCTATCAAAGCAACGGTCCCCTGAAATAATTCAGACTGCACCAGCGCCCGTCCCATCTGCTGGTTTCACATGCTTAGCTCTGGCTGCTCCAGGGAGGGTCTCACTTGAGCTTGTGAGTAGGGGCTGAGGGTCAAGCATGCCTTGCACATGACATTGTCCATTTCATTGAATGTTATCACATTATTGGTCCCCCATAAGCCACACCTCCCGGTTTCTATGCCTTGGTATGGCCCCCTCCCACACAGGATTGGGGCTCGCCTGAGTGACTTCCTGTGGCCAGTGGGACATCAGCAAATGTGATGTAAGCAGGAGCTCCAAAGGCACATGTGCACAAGCTTGGCTCTCTTGGAACACTGCCACCTGGTGCACAAAACCAGAGCCAACCCAAGGATGAGAGACCAGGGGTAGAGAAGGACCTGGCCACCGGACCTGTCTCAGAGGTCCCAGCTGGGACATGGGTCCCTGTGGTCCTAAGCCAGCACGCGTGTTTATGTCCCACCTTTGCCTTCTTCGCTGACCTCTCAATCCCAGGGACTGCCTTTCTTTGCCCAAGTTCACACAGCTTGTGAGTGGAGGACCCAGAGTTCCAGCCCAGGCTTGTCCATCTAGAAAGCTACAACAGCAGCAGCATGATAATAACTAATAAATAAATGTAATGATAAAATACAAAATAAATAAAAATGATAAAAAAATAAACATATCATTTTATTTTACTTTTTTGCCATAATCCTCTACTTAATATCAAGGACCTTATAGATTTTAACTTTATTTGATGCACGTTTATCAGCACAGTCTTTATTTTTTCAGGACAGCACACTATTCTTTAATTGGATGTTGCCTCTTTGCAGTCCAGTTGTTTCTTCTGTCATATTAATAGAGTATCCCTCCTGTTTTCTCTCTTTTTCAGTCCCTTCGCTCAGGGAGCATGGTCTCGCACTCGGTCTGTGCATGCCTGCAGCTGGAAGGAGCCCGGACCCCAGGCGTCCAGTCCCGCTGCACTGCTGTAGTCATCAAGCACAGTAAGGTCCCCAAGAACGTTACAGAGAACTCCCCTCTTATTTTTCAAACACCATGAATTGAGTACAGATACGCAATTCCCAGGAACACCTACTCAAACCCTAGTCTATCCGCCGGCTGCTCCCTGCACACACCCCCCCCACCAGGCTTCCTGGTCGGCCCAGCTCCTCCATCTCTCTTGACCATCTCTTTCCTGTCCTGCTTCCTCACTTCCCTCCAGCCTCAGCGGTGCTATCTCCTTCTCGCACTTTCTGGATTCTACATGGCAAGACTTGCTTATTGCCTGTTGGCCACGTGACCCTAAAAAAGGTCTATGATTTTCTGCATTTAAAAATCCAACAGATCCTGGGGTGTCTGGGGGGCTCAGTGGGTTGGCCCTCTGCCTTCCGCTCGGGTCATGATCTCAGGGTCCTGGGATCGAGTCCCGCATCGGGCGCTCTGCTCAGCGGGGGGGCCTGCTTCCCTCCTCTCTCTCTGCCTGCCTCTCTGCCTACCTGTGATCTCTCTCTGTCAAATAAGTAAATAAAATCTTTAAAAAAATCCAACAGATCCTCATTCGAGTCATAAGCACTAATAAGAGAGCTCTCTGGGGCTGTGAGATCTAGCTAGCATAGCTAAACAAACATGACTGATACAAATCAGTGGTGTTGCTATATACCAGCAACAATTAGAAAATAACCTTTTAAAGAGAAATGCCATTTACAACAGCAATAAAAGCTAAGAGCCGTCTCAGAATAATAAATCTGCATAAGTTTTTTTTTAAGATTTTATTTATTCATTTGACACAGAGAGAGAGATTACAAGTAGGCAGAGAGGCAGGCAGAGAGAGAGAGAGGAGGAAGCAGGCTCCCTGCTGAGCAGAGAGCCCGATGTGGGCCTCGATCCCAGGACCCTGGGATCATGACCTGAGCCGAAGGCAGCGGCTTTTAACCACTGAGCCACCCAGGCTCCCCTCTGCATAAGTTCTTTATGGAGAAAATTAGAAAACTATAATGCCAGACACTGAAGAAGAACTAAATGTTTCATACTTTAAAAGGTACGAGCATGAAATAAAGAGCATATACAAAATCTATATGAAAGAGATGTACATCCCACATCAAACTAGGTAAAGGATATGAGTGGGGAATGCTCAGAAGAAATACAAATGACCAGAAACCAAAGTATTCACTAAAACCACAGTGAGATATAATTTACTGAGTATTAGAAAAAGATTTTAAAGTTAAAATATGAAATATTAAAAGATTTTAAAGTTTAAATATGCAGGATCTATCCAAGTGTAGAAAATGGGTGGATAACTATAGAAAGAGTAGGGCGCCTGGGTGGCTCAGTGGGTTAAAGCCTCTGCTTTCGGCTCAGGTCATGATCTCAGGGTCCTGGGATCGAGGCCCGCATCGGGCTCCCTGCTCAGCGGGGAGCCTGCTTCCCCCTCTCTCTCTGCCTGTCTCTCTGCCTCCTTGTGATCTCTCTCCCTCTGTGAAATAAATAAATAAAATCTTAAAAAAAAATAAAATTTAACTATAGAAAGAGTATAAATTGGTATCATTTTGTACAGTAATTTGACAACATCTGTCAACATTTAAAACATCCTTTGGTCTAGCAGTTTCATTTGTAGAGTGAATCCTTTCCAAGTATGTGTGTGTGTAGGGATATTTACTGCAGCATTATTTGTAACAGAATAAATTTAGAAACAGATCTATTCAAATGTTATCCAAAGTGGAATAATTAAATAAATCGTGACATGAAACATCATGGAATACTACTCAAATGTTTGAATGAATGAGTTTACCTCACAAAAAAATGTGCAGGAAATATATGAATAAAACTTTTGAAGTCTACTGTGTGATGTGAAGACCTGAATAAAGGAAAAGGTCGCTTTTCCATTTGGGGATAGAAGATTCAATAAAGAAAAGATCCCATCTTTCATTGTTTAATCCATAACTTTAATGGGATGCAAACAAATATTCCAGCAGGATTATTCTGGAACTTCACTAACTGATTCCAAGGATCATGCAGGAATATAAAAATAAGTCCTTAAAAAAAAAAGAGAGACAGAATTCTGAGGAGACGGATTCTGCTGCATTTTAAAGTGTACAACAAAGTGAGCGTAATAGTTCATTATGAATTCAGGAATAGACAGAGAGATGAATAGAGCAGATGAGTGAGTCTGGAACTAGACCAGAAAATATAAGGTCATTTAATAAATAATAAAGGCGGCATTTAAATCAGTGGAGAAGAGATGGATTACTTAATAAATACTGTTGGTATAATTGGCTAGTTATCTGAAAAGTCATTCAGCTGAAGCTCTACCACAAACCTACACCAACATAAATCCCAACTGGATAAATAATCATGGTACATGCATCAGTAAAATACTATGGAGCAACGGGCGTGAATACAGAACCACACGTAAGAGGGATGGAGCTTAGAGACCATGTTTAGGGATGTAGAATTCTGCGGTAAATCTATAAACAGCACCAGAAGGAAGACTCTGGAAGTTGGCACAGTGGCTTCTTACTAGGGCAAAGGAGCAGATTTCGATCAGGAAAGATCATGCTGGGGGTTCCCGGGGAGGGGGCTCACAGTAGCAATGTTCAGTATGTTCAGTTTCTCGACCTGACCATGATGACGCAGGTGCTCATTTTATAAGATGTTACGTTGTGCACTATTTTATGCCATCATTTATTTTATATATATATATATATTAAAAGGTTTTAAAGAGGCGCACCTGGGTGGCTCAGTGGGTTAAGTGGGTTAAGTGTCTGACTTTTGGTTTCAGTTCATTTGTGATCCCGCGGTCGTGGGATTGAGCCCTGAGTACAGCCCTGCATCGGGCTCTGCGCTCATTACAGTCTGCTTCAGATTCTCTCTCTCCCTCTCTCTCTCAAATAACTAAATCTTTTTTTAAAAGGTTTAAAAGAATTAAATATGCAGAAAGAAAACATAAGATTTTTTTTCATTATCTCAGAGTAAGGCTTTGCTACGTAGGAGGTAAAACCCAAAAGCAATTTTAAAAGATTGCTTGATTGGAGACCATAAGGAATTCTGCACGGAAAAACAGCCAACAAAGTCCAAGACAAACACCCATGACAGGAAAATGGTTGCAATTCTTACCACATTTCTTGGTATGAAAGAGCAAAGGACTGGAGGGTGGTTTTTCAGAAACTTGTGAATGCATTTTCTGTTAAACAGAAGAACAAAGGAAAAGAAGAGAATGTGGAAGCCCTTTGTATTGATGTGGTGTGATCTCCAGGATACATTGTCGCACAGTGTCTCATCTGCTCTATTTGTAGAAAAAGCGTCTGTCTATGGCATGGATGCGCAGATCCCATTCCCGTGGAGCTGTTGATCATGTCTGGGGCAGATACACACGCACATATGCTTTTCGAAGATGGGAGAGAAGCCACTCCATATGTAGTGATGTTGTGTAGTATCTGACACCTATTGCTACATGACAAACGCAGAAAGGCCAGACGGGAGTACTAGTACTTTACTTTTCTAAGTGGAAAACTTCAAACACATGCAAAAGTAGAGACAGAGGGATAATGAACAGGGGCGTGCCTATTCCCCCGCAACAGATGGCCACTCTTCCTCGGTACCTACCCCGCACAGCCCTCCACCCCCACCGGATTACTCTGGAGCAAATCCCAGACACATCATTTCACCTGCAAATATTTCAGTAGGTATCTTAATAAGCCTTCCCACCCCTCTCTCAGCATAGCAAGCACGTCGGAAAATAAACACATATCAATAATTCTTTCATATCATCAACTACCCAGTGTGCACATTTCCCAGATTTTCTTCGGAAGTTTATTTTGTTTCAACAGTTGATTCATTACAGTCAGGATCTGAACAAGGTCCAAACTTTGTATTTGCGCTTGGTTTCAAGAGGCTTTTAATTTACAGGTCTTCTTCCTTCCTTTTATCACCTTTGCAATTTATTTGTTGGAAGGAAAAAAGAAGAAGATTGGAGAGTTCCCTGCATTCTGAATTTTCCTGATTGCCTCCCCTTGGCGTTAGCATGTTTGTGACCGATTTTATTCACTTGTCCCACTCAGGTCCTCTTTCCACCCTTCTCCATGCTGGTCTTTACCCCTGAAGGCTGACCTTCCCTAATGACATCCACCAGGCTCGCTCCCTCTCTGGCTCCAGGGTTTGGCCAATAGGGAGCCCTGGTGGGAACGGGAGGGAGGGAGAAGAGTGAGGTCAGAGTGTTCATTTCCCTGGCCCCTCCCCACAAGGCCACCTTAGGTTGGCTGTGCTTCTCGACTCAAGGTAACTAACAGTTCCTCTCAAGTCACAGCTCCCTCCCTTTCCAGATTCTGGTAATTTTTCTTTCTACTGGTAAAGGCTTCTCTGCCCCTCATCCCACTAATTCTTTCCACGCTGCCTTCACCAGGATAAATAACCTCTCGGAATTTTCCTAATCGGAGTTCACCATCTGCTTCCTGTTGGGACCCTAATTTATACAATGTTTCTCTGCTCCCAGTATTTCCAGGAAACTGGTGGTTAAATTTGGAGGCCTGACCAGATTCAGATTAAAAAAATTTTTATAAGAGTACTTCATGAATGGTGTTCAATATGTTACATTGCATCACATCAGAAGACGCACACTATCCGTCCATTACAAAGACACCTTCAGCTTTTCGCCCAATGGTTTCTAGCAGGGATTGATGATCATGGCCTGTTGCCGTTATCAGGAGTTAGATAGTGGTGGTATTCTATCATTCTTTCTTCATATATTAGCTGGAAATCCTCTATAAAGAAAAACTATCTTATCATCTACTTATTTACCATGGGATACAGTTGGTACAGGAAAGGCCGGATCAATGCCTGCTTCTTTCACTTTATCTCATTTGCAGAATTATGAGCTGATTCCTCCAAAGGTAACCAATGATGAATTCATGGATTTTAATACCTGATGTAATTGAACCCTTCATTTTTATACTTTCTGATGCTCCAATGATCTCTTTCCTCGGGCAGTGGGAGCCACTTCAAGTTGGCTCCTGAGTTCTTTCAATATGATCCCAGAAGTCTTCGGGAGTCTTTGGTGGTTTCCTTGCTTTCTGATGCAACAAGATAGTCCAGGTTCATTTTGTCTATTTCCTGCCCCAGAACTGGAAGCAGCATTTCTCCAAGGAGCGCTGGTTCCTTTGAATGAGAAACGGTTCCTTTTAATGAGCCCTGGTTCCTTTGAATGAGAAGCCACACTAGGGGTATCCCTTGATACTGGATTGTTCATTATTTCCAGATCATATGTCAGCTAAAAAATTAATACTTTTAGAGAGAAAATACATCATGTGTTCACACTGATACTTACGACTCAAATTTAGGATTAAAATTTAGGATTTTAATTTTTGATTTTATGTATATACATACTTTTTACTTAGAGAGAGAGAGAGTGCATACGCACAGTGGGGGAAGGGTGGAAGGAAAGGGAGAGAGAATCTTAAGCATGCTCCATGCCCAGGGCAGAGCCTGATGCAGGCTCGATCTCACGACCCTGAGATCGTGACCTGAGCCAAAATCAAGAGTTGGACGTGTAACCAGCTAAGCCACCGAGGTGCCCCTGATTCTATATTTTTATATCTTGTCTCTTATGCTGAAAATCCTGGTTTCTAACAACATTAACTACTTGCATATATATACATATATATTTATATCTTCAGAATAGCCATACCAATGTCATTACTGACAAGATAATTGCTGAAAACAGCACGACTTCTTTACAGTCCTTTTTGTTCTTAGACTATATCCCACTAAAGATGTACATTCAACTACTGTTTTTTTTCCTCACTATTATGAAGAAAATCACTTAAAATAAAATCACCTAATTAAAAACACTTCATTCAAGACTTAAAATAAGACCTCTCTGTGTAAGTAAGCTACCAACCTGATAATTAGGTTCACTCGTTTCACTTTGCCTTTGATTTTTAAGGACTGTGTTCTTATTTTGAATAAAATCTTGTTTTATAATTGCATATAACGTATACACAATTCCAAAGGCCAATATACAGTATTTGCACGTTGTACTGTGTACTGTTCATTTAAAGTCACAGTCATTGGGTGCCTCGGTGGCTCAGTGGGTTAAGGCCTCTGCCTTTGGCTCAGGTCATGATCTCAGGGTCCTGGAATCGAGGCCCACATTGGGCTCTCTGCTCAGCGGGGAGCTGGCTTCCCCCTTTCTCTCTCTGCCTGCCNGGGCACCTGGGTGGCTCAGTGGGTTAAAGCCTCTGCCTTTGGCTCAGGTCATGATCTCAGGGTCCTGGAATCGAGGCCCACATTGGGCTCTCTGCTCAGCGGGGAGCTGGCTTCCCCCTTTCTCTCTCTGCCTGCCTCTCTGCCTACTTGTGATCTCTCTCTCACTGTCAAATAAATAAAATCTTTAAAAAAAATAAAGTCACAATCAAAGGAGAAAGAAGAGAGAAATTACAAAGCTCCTCTGGCCAATACAGACAACAGACAAAGAGTTAGTTGTACCATCATTTTTAAAACAGAAGTGTCAAATGAAATGTTACTACTTGGGCAATATACAATTTAGCAAAGCCACCGATTAGTTTTTTTTATTTTAAAGATGCCACCCCTTTGCACAGCAAAGGAAACAGTCAACAAAACCAAAAGACAACTGACAGAATGGGAGAAGATATTTGCAAATGACATATCAGATAAAGGGCTAGTATCCAAAATCTATAAAGAGCTTCTCAAACTCAACACCCATAAAACAAATAACCCAGTCAAGAAATGGGCAGAAGACATGAACAGACATTTCTCCAAAGAAGACATCCAAATGGCCAACAGACACATGAGAAAGTGCTCAACATCACTCGGCATCAGAGAAATACAAATTAAAACCACAGCGAGATACCACCTTACACCAGTCAGAATGGCTAAAATCAACAAGTCAGGAAATGACAGATGTTGGCGAGGTTGCGGAGAAAGGGGAACCCTCCTACACTGTTGGTGGGAATGCAAACTGGTGCAGCCACTCTGGAAAACAGTATGGAGATTCCTCAAAAAGTTGAAAATGGAGCTACCCTACGACCCAGCAATCGCACTACTGGGTATTTATCCTAAAGACACAAAGGTAGTNNGAGGGTATTATGCTGAGTGAAATAAGTCAATCAGAGAAAGACAATTATCATATGATCTCTCTGATATGAGGAACTTGAGGGGCAGGGTGGGGGGCTGTGGGGGGTAGGGAGGGAAAAATAATGAAACAAGATGGGATGGGGAAGGAGACAAACCATAAGAGACTTCTAATCTCATAAAACAAACTGAGGGTTACTGGGGGGTGGGAGGGTAGGGATAGGGTGGATGGGTTAGGGACATTGGGGAGGGTTTGTGCTTTGGTGAGGGCTGTGAAAGATGTAAGCCTGATGATTCACAGACCTGTACCCCTTGGGCAAATAATAAAAATAAAATTAAAAAAAAAAAAAATAAAAAAATAAAAAAAAAATAAAAAAAAAAAAATAAAGATGCCACCTTTTTTTAAGATTTTTTTTACAGCATATGATTACATTTCTCCGAAACCCAGATGACTTTAAAGAGTCCTTTGTTTCAAATAACATTTGCAGCCAAAATCAGAGCAGGAGGGTAGTCCCACATTTTCTCCGAACAGGCTCTTGGAAAGGGCTTTCTGAGAGTGTCTGCTTTTCCAAACTTTCAGGGCAAGAGGGAACACCTCCTTTTCTTCCTGAGATTCTCTTCACTAGGAATTGTCAGTAAGGAGGCTCTCCATGCTCAAAGCCAAGCCCTGGAATCCCACTGGACAGCGGCGAGTGAGAACAGCAGGCCTGGCAACACCAGCTCAGAATGTGGAAAGGAAAAGAGTATTGAGGACCTTCCCAATTCTGCTCCCAGAGCTCACAAGGGGCCAAGGCCAAGGCCAAGGTACTTCACCTTCCCCAGCTACCTGCCCTGCTCTTATCTTCTTCACCCAAGCAGGCTCCTTTGGAAGCTCTTTTGATTTTGGTCCTTCTCCAAAATTGGCCCCGAATTCAGAAAAGAAACTGTGGAATGTTTTGCATTCATGTCTTCTTTGGTGCACCCCCAAAAGGCGGGCACGACTTTGAGGCACCAAAGGGTCTGTTCGCTCATCCTGTTTCCAGAACTCATGCTCGGCACACACACAGGGGATGCCAGGACTCACTGGGTGTAGCTGGCAGGTCTCCAAATTTCCCAGAAAGAGCTTCCCTATTGTCAGACCCAGAGTGTGGGAAAAGCTGTCAAGGAGAAGAGGATAGATCTTCCTCCTCCTTGGGGCCTTTGTATATATTCTCGTCAGTTTTACTCAGATTATTTCTGTATTTCAGCAATCGGGTGTATCTCCTTACAATGGCTGAAGGCATGCCTATTTACAAGGCTTACAGAATCACTATCAGCAAAAGGACTTCCTTAGTTCCTACTCTTGGAATGTTCTTTACTACGAATAGTGACCAGGGCATGGATATTGCTGGCCCAATTATAAAGCCTTCTAGATTTAACAATGTTTGTATGAAACCCAGCCCAAAGTATTGCTGGTGTCCCAAAGATGGGGAATGATTTAGCAGGTCAACTCCTCCTCCCACAACTAAAGTTAAAGAGTTTCCAGAAGTTCATCTAGACTGAGGAATGCCCATCAGCTTGACTCCCAGGCAATCCCCAGACGGTTGCCCACGCTGGGAAAGGGCAGGCAGGATCCGACGCAACCCACTCCCAGCCAGGTGGTCAGCAAAATGTGACGCAGGCTGGAAAGAGCCAAGCAGGTGAATTCGTCTTGCAGACAATTCTTCTTGTCCAGGTTGAAGAATGGCTGCAGGGAGAATCCCACTGCATTTCCTTTGGAAGGTTTCCGAAAGGCTGTTTAGCTAGGCACCTGCCAGAGGGAAGCCCCTCCCCCATCCCGTTAGCATTCCTGAGGAGAATGTGCAAGCACTAATGCCAAGAAAATGTCCTCCCACCCCCACTTTCTTGACCAGAAAGAGTCAATGTGCAGGTAAAAGACGATCGTTTTAGATTTCTCCAAAGACCACTGAGTAGTCAGTGGGACGTCTGCTTGTCCCTCTCCCTCTGCCCCTCTCCTCACCTCATGCTCTCTCTCACTCAAACAAATAAATGTTTTTAAAAATACTTTATTTATTTGAGAGAGAGAGAGAGAGAGCTTGAGTGGGAGGAGGCGCAGAGGGAGAAGCAGACTCCCTGCCAAGCAGGGAAGCCCGGTGTGGGGCTCAATCCCAGGACCCCCGAGATCATGACCTGAGCAGAAGGCAGCCGCCCAACAGACTGAGCCATCCAGGCACCCCTAGTGGGTTCTGCTTGTAAATAACTGACTTGTGTTTACTTCCTTGATATTTTTAAGATTGGGCTAGCTACGGTTTTGTGTGCCTGTGCACAATCACATTTTGATAGCAGTTATGCATAAAAATAATTTAGAGGATTTCTTTTGTTTTCTGTGCTCTGAAAAAGTTTAAGGGACATTGGAAGTATCCAGTCTTTTTTTTTTTTTTTTTAGGATTTTTATTTATTTATTTGACAGAGAGAGACACAGTGGGAGAGGGAACACAAGCAGGGGGAGTGGGAGAGGGAGAAGCAGACTTCCCCCTGAGCAGGGAGACCGATGTGGGGCTCAATCCCAGGACCCTGGGATCATGACCTGAGCCAAAGGCAGACGCTTAACGACTGAGCCACCCAGGCGCCCATGAAGTATCCAGTCTTTAAAGGTTAATAGAATTCTGTGAACTTAACGGGATCTGGAGTTTTTTTGAGGAGGCAGCTCTGTGACAATGGTCTTTAGTTTCTGTATGGAAATGGGTCTGTTCAGACTTTATATATCCCTATTAGGGTCAGTTCTGGTAAATTCCATTTTCCTAAAAAAACGATGACTTTTAAATGCATTTGCAAAGAGCTGGACAGAGTAATTATGATTTTTCTTGTTTTAATAATTATTTCCTTATCATTTATTCTTTCTCTATCCTACTTGCCAGTAGTTTTAAATTGTTGTTGGTCTTTTTCTAGCAGGTTTTCTGGTATTTCTTTCTTAAATTTTGGGGTTCTTTTTCCAAATTAGCTTATTTTACCATTTTTTTATTATTTAAATTCTTTGGTCAATTTTCTGGTATTAAATTACACAGAATGCTGTTAGAAAGTCTGATGACATTTAATTTTCTTGCTAGTGCAAGCCATTGTGTCTTTTTGCCTCAAAGCCCAGGAGATTTATTTGCCTAGGATTCTCTTAGAGTTGACTCTTCTGAGTCCTTCTCAAGTGTGCACACAGTGTATCTTTACAGTACTTGTATTCTAGCACTTTCTCTTTAGGGGAAAGTATTACCAAATTACCATTTTAAATATGAAATTTTGTTTTTCTTCTTTCTTCACAATAAAAATTCAGTATGTCCATTTTCTTCAACTACATTCAACTCAATTAGATTTCCTTTGCCTCTTCTCCTTATCTGTAACTTTCTCTTATTTTCTTTCATTTGATTTTTCCTTTTTTTTAAAAAAAAAAGATTATTTATTTATTTATTTATTTGACAGAGAGAGAGAGATCACAAGTAGGCAGAGAGGCAGGCAGAGAGAGAGGAGGAAGCAGGCTCCCTGCTGAGCAGAGAGCCCAATGCTGGGCTCAATCCCAGGACCCTGAGATCATGACCTGGAGCCGAAGGCAGAGTCTTTAACCCACTGAGCCACCCAGGCACCCCCGGTTTTTCCTTTTTTTCTTTCCAGTCAACTCTCTCTCCCCTTTGTGCATCTTGGATTTAGGTCTCTGAGATCATTTTTCCTTTATATTCAGTTTCTTTCCTGGGTCCCATCAGTTCCCATTTCAGATCTGCTTGGTCCTTTGTACTCAAAGCTTTTCATCTGTTTTGTGGTGTCCTGACAACTGCGTTTGCTTGTCTAATTATTTTAATTCCTATTGGAATGCTGCATTACAATTTTCTTCTGGCTCTTTCTCCCCTGTGTTTGCTCACAAGTTTGATTTTGAATTTTCTGGTTTTGGTCTTTTCTTGCAGTATCCCCATTAGGGCGCTGGTTTTATTCATGTTCATATTTGGGCATGTTAGATTTACCTGAGCAGCTACTATTAGCATAAGGATGTGGGTGAGGAGCAGGGCAGGGAGAGGGTTTCCGTGGGTCTCCAAGTCTCTCAGGGGCTCCCCTCCTGGGGCTGCGGTGAGGCTGATTCTCCAGTATTTGGCACCATTGCACGTCAAGCTTCCTCTGATCCTGTTGCTGTAGTAAGTCTCCAGGAGCCAGCCCCTTCCACACTTCCCCCTACACCACCTCGGACTGCCTGGGGGCCTCCCTCATCCCCAGAAGGGGCGCCTTTACAGGACCGTCAGCTCTGGTCCTGCGCACTCTCCAAACCCCTCCTCCCTTCCCCTTCATTGCCAGCGCCACCTTATCCAGAGATAGGCCTTTGTTATCTGGGTCCTGCTATGGCTAGGACTCCTTGATCTTGTGGGCAAGTTATCTGCTTCCTAATGGCTTAAAAGCTTCCCACCCATTCCCAGATTCCTTCCCAGATTTAACCTGGATATCGGTGTCTACAACAAATGACCACAAACATGGAATCTAACGCAACAGAAATTTATTCTCTCGAAGTTCTGGATACCAAATCAAAGTGTCATCCGGCCATACTCCCTATGACAGCTCTCGGGGAGAATCCTTCCTGGCCTCTTCCGGCTTCTGGTGGCTCCTGGTGTCCCCTGATTTGTGGCTGCCTTACTTTAGTCTCTGCCTGTTTTCACATGGCCTTCTTCCCTGTGTCATTTTTTTCATAAGGACACCAGTCATTGGACTGAGGGCCCACCCTAAATCCAGGCTGATCTCATGCCCAGATCCTTAATTCCATCTGCAAAGAGCCTATTTCCAAATAAGGTCACATTCGCAGACACTGGGTTATGACGTGGACATGTCATTTTGGGGGGACACAACTCAACCCACTGCATCACCCTGAATTTCCCTATAGCACAGATTCATCTTGACCTCACGGTGACTTTGGTCAGTGAAAATGTGTGCTTTGGGAAATGCCTCCTGAGCCCCTGGGATCACTGGATTCCATGTGGCTCCCTGGGCCTGGGAAAGGAAGAGGAGCCCTGATGGGTGAGGGGCAGAGGGAAAAGTGCTTGGGTCTTGGTGGCAGCTCACAGACATAAGCGGACTTGGGAGCATAAAGGAGAGGAAGGACATCATGGAAAGAAGGAACAGAAAGGGAAAGCAGGGAGCAGGTCGGTCTACCTGTGGGAGTTCCCAGGGCTCATCTCGGTCCGAAAGCTCTAGTTTGCCTCAGTGCCTACCTGTGGTTACCCCTCTGGCCTTGATTTTTTGTATTCATTTCTGATGTCTATGATTTTCTGTGATAGCTCTGAGTTTCTTTTTCAGGCTCAGCATTACAACTTTTTGCCTAACTCCAGCAGTTTGGGGGCAGGGGTCCTTCTAAATCAGAAGTCTGCCGTGTTGGTGGAAATCCTTAGGTGATTTCATTATCTCATTTACTCCTCCTACAGGATAAAAAAGAAATGATCATTCCCATTTCCTAAATGAAGGAGCAACTGTCATGCTATTCTCCTTATTTCATACTATTTTTTGTTTTTCCTAACAAATCTCTGTTTAATGCAGTTAATGACATTTTTATTTGTAACCTAAAATTTCCATTGGAAAAATGCTAGTTGTGGTAACAGATGAGGCCTAAGAGCTCTGCAGCTTAACACGGTGAGAGCTTACTCCTCACAGGGGGGAAGGATTTACTGGGCCTCCGCACCAGGCAGTTGTTCAGGGACTCAGTTCTTTCCACTTCGTGGCTCTGCACTCTTCCTGAGACTGAGATGGCTCCCCATTCAGCCAGTGGTCGGGGAAGGAGGAAAGAGAGGTTTACAGAAGCCAGCCCTGGAAACGGTGGGTGTCCTTCTACCCATATTCCACCAGCCAGAACTCACATGGCCAGGAGAACAATCGCAAGGGAGGCTGGGGAACGTGCGGCCGTGGGCCCAGGAGGAAGGGAGAATATACTGTGTACACCGCCGGGCTCTCTGCCTACGCCTTTGAACCCTCTGGCATCCTAGCATTTTCTAATTTTCTTGGAACGATTTAATGGCAAAGTTTTCTAACGAAAGATGTCACTTTATTCACTTAGTCCCTTAGGTAGGTATAAAATGATCTTTGTGTATTTTATCTGTATGAATCTGGTTTCTCCGTTTCTTGGTTTAGCCTCGTCTGCACATCTTTGAACACTAACTGCACTCGTTTTATTTTTTTTCCCCTTCTTTGTTGGTTCCTTTGGCAAAACTGCTTATTTCCGGAGACGCCACCAGGAGGCAGAGGCAGCATAAGCAGGCAGCAGCCGGGGTGCCCCTACCATCTCAGCCAGAGAGGGGGGCCCCGATCACTCTTTGCGCCGCCCAACCTTGAGAGCTGCCCTGACTCAAATCCAGAGCTGGGTGATCCTAGAGACCCAGGACGGCCCCTTCCCCAGGCCACTTCCTCCTGCCACGGGAGCACAAGAGCCCGAAGCTGGGCTATAGGAGTCTGTTTCTTCACGGCCCCCACTAGAACATTCAGCTGTAGTCACGCCCACTTCTCCAGGAACAGCCACGGCGGGGTCGGAGGGGAACATCAGATGCCTCAGTATGGCTCAGGGGAAGCCCTCAGTGTGGACTCTTGATCTGTTTCTCTCAAGAGAGCGGACAGACTACGCTCCAGTGTTCTCTGGTCACAGATCTAGTTGTCCATTAAAAATCCAGTGAGCCCTCAGCACCCTCCAGGGCAGCACTCAGCTATGGATGCTCCACACTGAATGGAACACTTCCGGCTCTTAGAAACACTTTACTGAGAGACCGTCCCGGGAGAGACAAAGCCCAAGGCACAGGGCACGTGCCCTGCAGGTGGTCTGTGCACAGGCCTGGCCGGCGTGCTGGGGAGAGAGCAGCAGCCTCCGGGGCAAGAGCCGCTGTAGCCTCTAAGGCAGCTGCGGAAGGTCATGGCGTGCTCAGTATGAGGGGTGAGGGGTGAAACTGGAGAGCCCAAGGCTCAGCCCCTTGGCCTGCCCTCCACGGCAGCCCCACACGCCCTGTGCTCCGGTCTACAGGAACCCGCAGCAGGCAGCAACATCACCGTGTCGGGGCTGACCTGCCCACCCTACCCACCCCCCTACCCCCCCACC